>JAHWFP010189036.1:0-11103 GCA_023313725.1 Lithobius niger
GTCTAGAAACATATGCAACGAAAACTTATGAGAATGGTGTGCTTAACCAGACTGGTGGGATGTACGCGGCGATCAAACACATAATGCCTACAAAAAATGCTAAGGGACCAACCAGCTCGAAGGAAGAGCAGAGCTTTGTCGAGAAGGATGGATTCCAGAATGTAGAAGATTATAGGCTTCTGAAGCGGAGAATGTTAGTCTCTTTTTGGATACCATAATGGCATGTTGTTTTGTGAACACCCTTACATTGTGTGATCTGTGAGAAGATAAATGTGAACTTAGCTAAGCCTACTTTCAGAATTTTCGAAGCTCTTCATATTGGATGTTTTTCTGGCAATCACAACTGTATGGCTTTATTTGTAGGAGAAACATTACTGAGTCCACTGGTGATGTGTGGACCCCATGGCCTCAAATTCAGCGTTCCAGTGGAACTACGCCTTCCTCACTGTGCCTCGGTGAATCCAGAAAGTTGGTCGTTTGCCCTGAAATCAAGCGACACACCTACAGGTACATTTAAGATAAAACAGAAAAACAGCGAGAGCTGTTAGGTATGCCTTTTTTTTAAATCATCCTTTGCATAAGTGATACTGTTTGGCAATAGCATTTGCACCATTTGGTTCTCTGTAGAAACAAGAATTTAACGTAGCCTTCATTCTAACGACGGTGTATTGTTATGTAAGCATAATCATAATGTGACTGCTTATTTTCCTATGCTTGGACCAAACCCAACTTGAGACCAACACACATAGAAGGCAGTATCTTCCATGCAGCCCTATGCCTTACAGCTATAGTAGCTATCTTATTCTTTACAGCCAGTCACTTCAACATAAAGGGAAAAAGTTTGAAGAAAACATAAAAGTCGTAAAATAAACAACGACCAAAATTCAGTAATTATTGCTCTTTAAGTTTTCATGGCATGGCCACATGTTAACGAAGCAACGTAAGACAATAGGAATCTGAAACTCTGAACTTACTGAAACGGCTGTAAATCGGATGATTTGGCACTTGCCTTCTATTTGCATTGGTCGCAAGTAAAGTTTTGCTCGGGTATAGGTAGACTGTGTTTGGTTGGTGGTTGACTTGGCTTGGTAAATTGTAATAGTCTACCTCACTGTTACTCTTCTGAAGGACGTTAGGCTTATTTTACTTAGTAATTTTCAAACCACAAATTTAAACTAAGTTACACATTACTAAAACAGTCCTGTGCACTAGCATGTTGAAGGGCAAATTTTCCACAGGTGTTATTTTGGAATAATTTTTCCGAAATCTCCTGCCTTCTTCAGGCTTTTTATTGTCCACAAATTTTTGTAAAACTTATGCCGGCATGTTGTCGTTTAGTTTGCATATTGCGCTGCAGTGCATTTGTTGGGGTTGACTTTGTGGTGACGGTGGCTCCTCCTCGTCATGGTCATGAGTCGGGGATCTCATCGGGCATGGAGAAGAGGTCTGTTGTGAGTTCCGATGTAGCTATTCTCACAATGTTTTGATGTGATGGTGCCTATCCACTCACCAGTGGAATTTTGTGATTTTGAAAGTGCTGGATAGCTAAACTTTCAAGTGCTCAAAGATGGGATTCGAAGCACTTTCGTAGCAGGCCACTCAATTTCGTGTTGGTGTGTCGAGGTTGTGGAAGATACTCCACTTTTTCTGTCTTGTTTAAAATGTGGATTGATGTTCGTGGACGCATACACAAATTCGTCGCTTTGATTCGCCAGTATAGACAGCAGCGTCACAGAGAGCACAGGGAATGGCGTAGACAACTCCTTTTGTATGTGGGAGAACTGTGCAGCTTTCAACTAAGATTTCACTCGGGTGGCTCTCTCTGTCTTACTGCTCTTTGGGAAGGGATTTTTTCCGACTCAGGGCAGGGAATTTATATGGAGTGTCTAGAAATTTGGGATTTTGCTTGTGACCTGGTGTTGTAACGGTTGGACTTGCGAGTGGGTTTAAAGGAAGGGACAGCTCTTCTTCTGAATTCACTCGCAAGTCCAGCTCTTCTTCTGAATTCACTCGCAAGTCCAACCATTACAACACCAAATCGCAAGAAAACTCCCAAATGTCTCGACACGTCACCTAAATTCCCTGCCCAGCGTTGGCAAAATCCCTTCCCAAACAGCAGTAAGAAAGAGACAGCCACCCGAGTGAAACTTTATTTGAAAGCTGCACAGTGGTCCCACACACAAAAGGAGTTGTCTATGCCATACCCTGTGCTAGCTGTGGTGCTGTCTATATAATATTGGAGAACCAAAAATATGAACGTGTCCAGTTGTCCACAAACACCAATCCGTGGTTTGTAAGAAAATATGGAGTAGCTTGCCACAACCTCTACATGATACGAAATTTACTGGAGTACTCCTAAAGTTTTAAAGTCCAATCAATACCTGCTTTCGAACCCCATCTCAAGTACTTGAAAGTTTAGCTATATCCATCACTTTCAAAATCACAAAATTCCACTGATGAGTATACAGGCACCATCACATAAAAACATCCTGAGAATTGTGACACCGAAACTCACAAAAGACCTCTCCTCCAAGTGGCAATCCCTGATGAGATCCCGACTCATAAGCTTGACGAGGAGGAGACTCCATCACCACAATGATCATCCCCAACTAAGACACTGCAGTGCGAGATTCAAACTAAACGACAACATGTCGGCATAAGTTTTACAAAAGTTTGTGGAAAAACACTTGAAGAAGTCGGAAGATTTTGGAAAAACTATTCCATCATAACACCTGTCAAAAATTTTTAAAATTTGTCCTTAAACACGCTAGTATAAAGGAATGTAATGTGTGACTTTGTTGTGCTGCATCTTGCCATTGCTGCATTTGAACTGGGATTGTGTAGCCTTCTGTAGTTTTTAGGTAGCGATGTGCCCCATCTTCGCACTACGATAGTTAGTTCACAGTGCTCTGAATTTCTGGATGCGACAGTAGTAGCACCTGCACTTCTGAAATGCAGAATGGAGAATGATTCGAGTACTCACAAATACGGATCATGTGCTGAATTCGACGCTAAGAGAGTAGTTGACTTGTGTCTTGTGCCAGTTAATTGGTGTTGAGTCTTCATGTGGTATGTATAAACAAATTAAGTATACATTGAAGAATATTGTCCAAAATACGGTAGTTATTAACCTAATGATAAATATTAAATATACACCAAAGTGAATTCAGCAATTAGGGTTTCGAAAGTTGGCTACAAATTTAATTAGTTTTACCAATAATTTATAGGGTTGGGGAGGAGAATTTGTAACTCTAAAAAGTCCCTATTGAAACGTCTTAGATCCATTCTAATTAGTTCCGTTCGAGTTTTCAGAGGGTGCCATACGTTCCATCTGGTAATTTTTGCTCATTTTTCAGCCCAAATCTAAAGGAGACTAAATTACAACTAAGCTAAACCAAATAATAATTAAATACAAGCTAGTTTCGTTTAGTTTAGTTTAATTTTATGCTGAAAACTGATTAGAAAATTTTCACATAAAACTAGTGGCGCCCTCTATAAACTTAGACAGAACTAATTCGAATGGATCCAAGACGTTTCAGAAGGGGTCTCAAGTTAAAAATTCTCCTCCCAAACCCTATAAATTCTTGGTTTTACGTATGAATAATGAATAATCTTGCTGAAGGATTATTCTTGTGTGTTAAACTAACACTGTAACTTGTGTGCCAGTGTTGCTGATGGGCGTTCTATGTTGTTGACTAACTTGAAATGCAGTTAGCCAACTGACATTTACCACTTAATGTTTATGTTAAGCACATGATGACTGTACTATGGCATGGTATGGGTAGATCAGTTTTAATTAACAGTATTTATTCATTTTGTTTTTAGGTCACCCAACGCAGTGGCATAACATATCATTGGCTGGAATGAATGGCGTTTCCCAAAGCAGAGTCGATGCAAATAGTGTCTCCATTTTAGTCGACCATTTTTGATAAAGAAATGAATGGGATTTGGTATTTAATGTAAATTGTATTGTAACATATTCTTAAGAACAACGAAAATATATATAAGTTTTCCTTGAGTACGATGGAATTTGTATCGAAAGCATATTTTAACCTTCAGATTGTTTAAGACTACTCACTTTGCATACAAGAGAGTTTCGTAAGCATCCTGGAGTATTAGGCAATTTTAGTAAAGTTTCTATTTTATTTATCAGTTTTGATTGGCAGGTCACACAAAATGATGGATCATGCCCATTTGCTATATATACTTAATAGTTGATTTACTTAATAACATCAATTTAGCCCAGTTTCTCGGTTCATTTCTTATGCGATCAGTGTTCGGAGTTGAGTATTTTTAATCACTGTGAGGTAAGGTCATCAAAACAAACTCGTTTTTACGTAGTAAAGATGTAAATTTATACAATTATTGTTGCTGATGACGTTACCAGGAAATCCAAAGGAGGAAATTTTTAATAGAAAAAGGACATACGAAGTAACTTTTTCTCATGGCAATTGTAAGTTTTCGGTGACTTGTATGATGTTTGAAACATAGTAGTTGGCTTTTTCGAACTCGTTGATCCGTTGATTGTTGCATTTATTTAGAAGTGATCAGTGGACAGTGCTGGTTTAAAAAAATCTAACTGCTAGCAGTGGTTGGGTGTGTTTAGGAGAGTGCAAACTGCAGAAACCAACCGCGTAAATGCGTTACGGCCGTAATTTCTGTTTCATACAACTGCACCTAGAAGGCGTTAATAGTTCTCCGTGCAACTTTCTGATTACTGTTGAAAAATCGAACTTTGAATCCCTGGTTATCTAGTGTGAGTTGGTAAGAGGTTCGAACCTGCAAGGCCCCTCAAATCCGTCAATCCAGCACCTTATTAGACTACGTTTTGGTGAGCGTATCACCAACAAGTGGCATGGTCGGGCTCAACTAACACTACCTCGAGAGTACGGTGGGCTATGATTTTGGATAGAATTTTATTATCCATCACACGATTGTGCACTGTGAACAATGTAAGTTTTGTAAAAAAGCAGACTTGAGGAGGCCTGATGAAGATAGGAGGCTTAATTTGACATCTTTAGTCACTAATGCTATCGAAAATGCGTAAAATCCTGACCTATTTGTTTGTCTTTGAATTTGAGCATATATAATTTGACTGGTGAATCGATCAGTGTGTCCTGGGAACGAATTACTTGCATGTTTGATCTATCTTTACTTTCGGTGGTACCTACGGCCTTGAAAAATAAATACCTTGGTTCTCATAAGTGTGCACGGGCTAAGTCGACACAGGCTTTTTATTATTTTTTTTTAACCTCTCAAATTCTGATGTAGTGTGTCGAGTTTTTTTTTTTTGGGGGGGGGGGGGGGGAATGGGGATTTGTTATCCTTATGAAATGCGAAGAAATATTGTATAAGAACGCAAATTTTGATAATGATTTTTACAAACATGAATCATAACCGAATTTCTATTTTTTAATGTGTGTCCTGTGAACCAAACGTCAAATAAGATAGTAAAATAATACTAAAAAAAGAATCAGAACCAGTTCATTTTTGTATTTAGTGTATTTATTAAAGTTGTAAGAGATGTTGTTCTCCTTGCGTTCTTAAACTAGCCTACGATGGTGTGCAACTGAAGTCCATGTTAACACTTGTGAGTTCGTAGTACTAGCTCACTGCATTAAGCAAATTAACAAATACAGGTGGTGTTACTATTGGGAATTCTTAGTCAGAACAGCAGCCCTTCTCTTCTCTACTGCCAGCATAGTGTACAACATCTTGCTGTTAGATAAAGAATGGCGCATTTAATATCCAAAGTGAAGTGCAACAGTACATTTTTCGTAATCTGATGCAAGTGCTATTTCTATTTATTATTGCATAATAAAAAGGAGTGATGCGGTCCGTACTTGTTGAGGAGGATGTTTACGAGAACCAACATTATTTTTTTTCGTGGCGTAATGGTTACTTCGTAAAATACTTGTTAGTTAGAATTACAAAAAAAACACGTAAATAGTTACGTTACTGCATGTAGTGCTACCCAGTCGAGTGTCCATAAACTGCTACTATAGCCTGCAACGCGCCTAGAAAATTTAACTAGCTATTAAATCTTTTCATTAACCAACTATTGCTGCTAGGTTAGCAAAACTTCACTAAAGTAAATTAAAACTTACCATGAGAAAAAGTTATTTTGTGCCTTTTTTGTGTGTAACGAATTTGCCGCTGGAGGATAGACCTGAACTTGCCGACTTTTAATCATTACTTTCACAAGTGCTATTTAACTGTCTGACAACGAATGATCCAGAAGCTTTAAGTAGTGGATTATGTGTAAATGTTAAAGGTTCCTAAATGGTAATGATGTTAAGTGTTACTGACGTGCTGAAAGAAAGGTTGTTTGTATTTTTAAAAGGAACATATCCCGAGTAGCAACAGTTGCTACGCAGTAAATTCTGTTTTTGGTAGAGATTTTACACAAATGATTTTTTAGGCCATGAAAACAACAACACAAAAGATTGGTTCTCGGCCATTTTCTTCTTCCAAAAGTGACGAGGTCACTTACTTTTTATTTTGTTTTTAATTTTTTCAAGCGCTTTTAAGCACTTTTCCTGGCCTGGAATTTCACTTTTGTTTTCCAGGACATTTCCAGGTTTTTAATTATCTGTACGGACCCCGTAACAATGAACTTATCTCCTCCACAAACTTTGAAAATAATGAAAAAGTCGTACAGTGTACATTTTACTTTTCCCGCTCCTTATCCTGTATTAAATTACTACCGAGAGAGTTTAAATTTGTATTAAAGAGAAAGAAACTTTTCTTAAGCAGGAAGAATAATACGACCGCACCACTGGCACCATGCTTGAGCTCCTCCCCCCTTAAAGTGATATATTGAAACGAATGTCAAAGTAGTCAATTTTTGGCAAAATAATTCCCAACAAAATGTTTCCCAAAAGCGATAGGAAAATAAACAAGGTTTACGCACACAAATAGTCAAGCCCTGCACGCCATATGCCAGAGAACCAACTAATTTTTTTTGTCATGACCTATTATCTGGTGTTTGTAGGATTTCGTGTAATGTGAATGCTGCTGAACAGTTACACAATTCACCTTATCTGTGATTTACTGCATTATAAAATTGTGTTCTGTTTACAATGGGATGTAGCAAAATTTTCTCCAAGGCTTACATTCCCGAAGTGTGACGTATCCCGAGTTCTAGAACTTTTGTGTATACAGTGCAAGCTGTTTTATTTTATTGTGTTCTACACTAATTTTACTGACGACAGCTGTATCTGCAGCAGGAATTTTTAGTAGACAAAAACTGAATGAGGGGTTAGAGAAAAAAAACAGTTGCAGTTAGCATTTTTCTTCTTCTTGTAAGCCTGTTCATTATTACGGGTTGTTACTCGACATTTGCTACACAAACAACCGCACTTGAAAAATTTTATGTTTGATTACAGAATGCGTGAATATGTTGACACAGATTTTACAGTTTTGTTTAAGCCTATGTCATGCAGAAGTTAGTGTTCTAACCAAAGACAGCCTGATTGATACGTATTGATAAGGCAGACGTAATTCATATTCCAAATGGGTTAAAAAAGGCCTATTTAAAACCACTTATAAGCCATTATTAAAAAAGCCATTTTTTTAAAGCAACTTTGTTCTCTTATTAAAGTGAAAAATCTTGAAAAAATATTTATGTTTTTCGTATTTGTTTTACTAAGAAATTATCTTGCAGTTAGTAAACTGATATTTTTAAATTTTTTCCTGTGTGTAATCCTAAGAAATCATTTTTCATAATCCAAATTTCAGCACTTCAAAATTTATTTAAACACGTGTAATGGTGATTTGATATTTTTTTTTAATTACTCTGACCCAGAGTTCCTCTGACAAGCAATTGAAAGTTTAAAAAAATTAAGACCGGGATATGTTTATTACAACTTGAAATGTGAGTATGTCAGGTTTAGTGACCATGAGGTATGTGTTTTTGTAAAGCAACCAACAAAATCGTTTAAAAGTTTTATTTGCAGTTTAGTTTCAAAATTTAGTAAAATAACAGTAATTCATTCCATCAGAAGAAGAAAAGCTGTTATTATTTATCAAAAGTTTTTATCACAGCTATCTCGATTTATCAGTAGTCATACCAAACTAATAATGTTTAATTTTATGTTTAATGCTGTTCCATGGTACAATTTTCCCATGTACACATTTATGGGTGGATGCCAGTATATTAGGATAAAACATGTAGTGTACCTGCTCATAAACTGTGTAATATTAATTTGCTTGGTAAATATTACTAGTTTTTTTTTAAAGAGATATGATTATTCATCAATACCTTAATTTAGAGTTTCCAGTGTTAATTGAGGTATTGATTAAAACAAAAATATGGGTTGCTTTAAAAACGTCGCCTTTTTAAGTGGTCTTATAAGGGTGACTATTTTTGCTTTACATTATGAACAAACTTGGAAGTTTATCGACACGTTTGAATTTTTTTTCTGTCCATCTTTCCAATGAATTATATGTTTTATTGCAGGCTGAAACTGTAAACTTTTTTTTATGAATTGTGCAATATAATTAACTGTGCGAGTGTACTAAAGGAATGTATCGATTCGTATGTTAATATTATATCGACGATGGCGATTACTTAAGCTTATGTTAAAGGCAGCCGGAGTTTCACACGTGTACCTTATTTGGGCTGCAGAAATTTTGGTTACCGTTGTTTTAACGAACGTACTGTACATAAATGATACGGTGAACATATTTCCTTGCTGTATCTCTGTCATTTTAATTTTAGCAAAAATACTTATTAAAATGTGTACTATAAAAAAAATAAAAGTGGTTTATGTCAACTTTGAGTGTCCATTCTTTAATTTGAAGTAGCGTATTTACCCTTCAAGTTCATGTAGGCAACTTTCACGTGTATTGTAAATAAACCATGAAAGCCATGTAATTGCACGAACTGCCCAATGTTTGGAATACTGTACGCAATAGGTGCCAACAAAAAGAGCAGCAGGGTAGAATTGGTGGGCATCTCTAACCAAGGCTTGGTGGACATGCCAAATGTTGCACCAATGGTAATAGCAACACCTTGAATTTACATTGGCAGTGCTTCAACACGTTAGTATGGGTATGGTGAGGTTAACTCCCAAGTAATGCTTGTAACGGGATTTTGGAGTCATTACTCTCGATATCAAACGTGCGCATGATAGCTCGACATCAACTTAGGGTTTATATCTATAGTTGGTCGGGTCATGGTGCACCTCACCAACACCCGTCCAGCTGCTCCTTCATGTTCGGACAGACTGCATAGCACCTATCGGCGCAGGCTCTCAATCTCAAAGTGACGTTAGGGGCATACAGAGAAGTGTAGTGCCTCAATAAGCACTTCCTAAACTTAACCAAGAGCTCAGCAGCCAATTAGACAGAACCGAATGCTTCCACCAACAGGTGTGTCACATATCAATAAGTTTTGGACAGAGTTGGTTGATGCGTCATTAAGCAAAATGGTGGCTAATATCCTGAATGGAGTGTTTTGGGAAACTATGCTCACCATTATAGTTTCGTTGTCAAGGGTGGTGCTAAGAGGTTTAACGTCAACTACCAGCCAATCGTACATTCAAACTACTTTTTAAACTACAAAAGTTTGGCATTGGTGTGAAAATATCACGTTGGATAAGAAACTCTTAGCTTTCGGATAATCAGTGATAATGCCAGATTCACTTTCGGAACCAGGCTTAGTTAGCAGCGGCGTCCCACAGGGATCTGTGTTGGGTCGCTTACTGTTTGTTATTTTTATATCTGACTTGAACACCCAAGGTGATGGTGCAACGATGCCCAAATTTGCTGACGATGTAAAGGTCTATTGGGGTGTTGGTAACCAGCTGGATTCTGCTCTCCTCCAGACGGCTGTTCAGAATGTGAATAGATGGTCTTTAAAATGGCAGCTCCCTATAAATACCTTTAAAAGCCAGGTGCTTAATTAGGGAGAAAAAAATCAAAATTTTTCGTGTGAAATTGATACCATTTTGAAAACTGAAGACAACATTAAAGACAAGGGAGTCCACTTACTTCGAACCTTAAATCTTCAACTCATTGTTACCAGATCACCTTTAAGGCAAAACGGATGGGCTTACATGATTAAACGTTGCTTTAGCTCTGGTGATGTTTTTACATTGGTCAGGGCCTATAAAGCCTACGTTAGACCAATTGTGAAGTATGCATGCCAGGTCTGGTCCCAATACCTTGTTAAAAATATCATGAAGATTGAATTAGTGCAGAGGTCATTTACAAAAACTTTACGGGGTTGTTAAATTTGTCTTACCAACAACGTCTTAAGTATCTTCACCTTGAGTCCCTTGACTATAGGCATCTAATTGCGGACCTATGTTTAACTTACTCTATTTTGCGTGGGCTTACCGACATGAAACCTCACTTTTTTAATGTTCGTGGAAATAGCTATACCAGAGGCCATTGCTATAAACTAACTTGCAAAGACTAAATTAGGTAGCACAAAGTACTTTTTTACAAATCGCGTGGTTGGCCCGTGGAATTCGTTGCCATCCGAGCTGGTGACTGCTAGTGACATTGCGAAGATGCATGCGCCCAGGGCCATTCACCTTGGGAGCCGAACGCCAACGACAGTCCAGGGGTATGACTCTTTCAGCTTTACTTGTCCGCATCGGATTTCCAAGATGGCGACCCCATTAAGAAAAAGGCGTGCTTCGATTTCATTGTAATTGCTTGCGTTAATTTCATTATAAGAGGTAAGCAAACCACGAATTGATTAAACTAAGCCGCGATATTGCAACCTGACATATTTAGCTTGGTCAAATTTAAAACTGCTGAAATTAACTTGCTAATAATTCGTCGACATCCACGTCTTGAGCTCATAGAAAAATAAAAGCAGACGATGCAACAAGCATAAAGACGGAAGCAGACGACACACAACGTGAATTTAATTGCTTGTTATAAGGGATCGGTCATTATTTATTACTGGGGAGGGGGGGTAGGAAATTGGGGTGGGGTCATGAATTTTTGGACCCTTTCGAGGGGAGTCAAATTTTGTAGGTCCCATCAAGGGAAGGGGGGGTTCAAAAACACACTGACTAAACTGGAAGAAAAGTCATTTTTTGACCTGAAAACGGCACTTTCAGCAGTCAAAATTTCTAAAAAAAA
>JAHWFP010189036.1:17493-40825 GCA_023313725.1 Lithobius niger
GTTTGAGATAACAGCCTGTGTCTTTAATCGTTTTGAAAATGCGATAATTAAAAACTGAAATATTTCAAATGCAAGTTCGGAAATCCCCCCCCCCCCTCTTTCAGCGGGTGCCCCCGGCGCCTTGCAGGGGCTGCGGTGGCTACACCTACGGCCCTGGCCGTGGGTTAAAAATCGATAACCAATCGTCTCTAACCGATAACTATTACTTGTTGCGTCGTTTTATAGTAGTACGTGCAGTTTAACTAATTTGCAGTTATTTACATAAATCCACTTAACTACTCGGGCGAGTTACTTTTTTTTTTTTATTGGGACCGAATTTTCGTAGTTGTATTTTTTATACGGGACCGAACTGTCGCACTATCTGTAATTTTGGGAACGAATTGTTCGGGACCGAATTGTCGTGAACCCGTATATACAGTACAATTATACACACGTACACCTTGGTTCTTCTTCTGTTTGAAATTCATGAAATTAACCTCCGAAGACGTTGTTTTATCGTTGAGTGGACAAAGAGGTACGTAGCATGAAGCAATTGTTGTTAAACATTAATAATTTAGTGTTAATGCAATGTTTTAAGCTTAAAATCCGTGTATCGCGCGTCACGAGTACCTTTCACAGTTCAATCCGCATGCTAGAGCAGTTCATTTTCGAGGTGTTTACAGCGCCTCTGGTGGCAGAATTGGCGGCGTCGAATTTCTAACGTTAAGCCTTTTACATACAGGAAGCTATGGTGGTTGTAAGCCGTGGGTGTGAGAGATCCGAGATCGGGCGCACCCCTCGCCTCAGTTTGAAGATTATTGTGGTTTAAAAATCTTTATTGTTTTTGCCTAAAGGGTTAGCTTATATTCTGGCTTTGTGATACGTAGTGATCGTAACTCTGCTGTTGTTGGAAATAGGAGAAACTATTTTGAAAATCTCGGTATAATAGATCGCACGTGCGTGCGTTGCATTAGACAGCTGGAAAAAAAAACTCCACTCCAAATTGCTTTCACTGATTTAAATCTTAAAAAAAACAAGGATGCACTAACACTGCATTAGTAATTCGACGTGTCATGGTAGAGTAATAAGAATGTGAAATTGACGTATGCAGTTGGAAAGGCAACCAAGATATTACTAAAAAGTCGGAATGTGGTGTACTGAACAATATACTATCGCGTCTGCTGCCAACCTAGACTTGGATAATTTTCAAAAATTGTAGCTGTAGGAAGCATTTTTGAGGAAAAGCTGGCAAACAACATTTTCTGAATGTAATTGACATGCTGATTCCGAATATCTTGTTTGCCACTCTAGATTTTGATGGTAGATGCTTCTAATCGCTTAAAAACAAAATGGCAGCCACTCGAAATGCATAATATCGATAATTTTTAAAAGAGAAAATGTAAACTACATATCATGGTGCCAAACATTTGGTTTTTGAGGATGCTGCATCCAAATTTTATTTTACTACTCTGAAATTTGATAAGTGATCAAAATCTTTCAAAGACAAAATGGTGGCCACACGAAATGCTAAATGCTTAATATCTCTAACTTGTAAAAGTGAAAATGTAAAATACATATCTTGGTGCCAAACATTAACTGTTAGAGGATGCTGCATTTAAATTTTGTTATTAGCATCTCTTAACTTAGATAAGTGCTCGAAATGTTTCAAAAACAAAATGGTGGCCACACGAAATGCTTAATCTCGGTAACTTTTAAAAGAGAAAATATAAAATACATATTTTGGTGCCAAACATTAGGTTTTCAAGGATGCTGCGTCCAAATTTTTTTTTGCTACTCTTTAAAGCAACATACTGCCTGCCTTATAACTTTCCGTCTACCTCACAACACCCATGCGACGATCACATCCGCGTATTTACCACAGCTAAGGTCAACTGAGACGGTAGCTTCGTTCCTCGCAGTGAAAAACATAGTTACTGTCTCAATTGGGATTGCGCTTAATAGTCCAGCCACCTTGAACCCATTGATCGTGTCGTCAAAAACCGGAATGATTCTTGTATTTTAAAATCACAATTTATAATTTTCTAGACTAGTGTCTTATAATTTTGCTTCGGCGATCTATTGGAGTAATTAATTTTAACTTTTACCGCATTAGTTTATTATATTGTAGATCTCATGGTAATTATTAGAAAATTAGTAGATGTACGCACAGACATGAAACGTCATGATTATTGTACGCGCGCATTGCATCATTTAGTGACGGGTCGTTCTTAAATATAGTTAACAATATTTAACAGAAAATCTAGACGCCACATTTTAAAACGGTTTTTTAGCAAGGGACAGACTAACGGTAAGTAAATAGACCTTTGGGGCCGTACTTTATGTGGAGGATCGAGATAAATGGCGCTGGGAGGTATATCCCTTAAAGTTTGATAAGTGCTCGAAATCTTTCAAAAACAAAATAACGGCCACACAAAGTATCAAATTTGGATGGGAATATCCTACAAAACTATTAATAACTTAAATTAACATGGTATGCTATTTACCAAATTTGTCCCTTAATCGTCACAAATCAAGGTGCGAATTTTCGGTGGGTTTTTTATCTTTTTGAAAGATCTCCCATCTTCCTCAGGCACTTCGAGCATTGAACGCCTTTTGACTTGGAGAAACGGGAAGTTGGTTTGAATTGCCTGCACGTGTTTGTGCTTCTGGTTAGGGAAGAGGAATAAGATGCAGCGAGCAGTGGCTCCATCTGTGGAGCTTGGGAAGAGATAGGAGGGAGGAGCGCTTTCCACTTGCAATTCAATTGTTGTGTCAATTCTGGTGTAATAATCCGATTGACATCGCAATGTGAGGGTTCTTGGTTGTTCATGAGAGATTTCTTGGCCCTCTGAAAGTGATGGATGGAGATGCTTTCCAAAGCTCGAAAATGTGGCTCAGACTGTGTCAGATTTCAGAAGCATTGTGGTGCTCTTCCAAGCAATTTCGTGATTTTTGGAGGTGTGGTGAGCAGCAACTGCATTTCGTTTGGCTTTCCGTTTCTCCGCAGCCTTCATGTGTTCTCGAACTCGGGTGCTAATTTGACGTTTGGTTTCGCCCACATAGATGGCGTCGCAGTCCGAGCACGGGATAGCATATACCACTGCCTCGTTCTGCGGGAGGCTGCAGAGACCTCGGGGTCCTGTTAGGGGGGAGGAGGTAGGACAATTGTGGTGTCTGTGGTAGTCGTAGTGCCTGGCAAGTCGTGGGATCACAGGACCGTCGTTCTTGCTCTGGGATCTAGTGTTGTATCGGTGGTTGACCCGCGTAGCTTCAGAAAAGGCTCCCTTGGCCCTGACAGAGGTTCTCCGAGGAGAAGGGGTAGCAGCAGGAGGGTGCGGTGGCCCAGTCTCTGGAGGTGGTGGAGGCGTCGGCGAAGGAGCTGGGGGCTGGGTCCGCTTCTCCTTTGGTTGCAGCAGTGATTTCAGATTCGGGGGGTTGCGAAAAAATATCGGACACCTCCACGGGAGAGGATTCGCTTCACGGTCTCCCTTGTTGGGAAAATAGGACACAACTTGGAAAGGCGCTGGGAACTGCATGGCTGGAGACAGGTTTTCTCGCCATCTCCTAGCCTTAGCGATGGACTTATTAATCAGGCGGGTAGGAAAGCCGAGATGGAGAAATTTACCCTTGGCTTGTAGGAAATGCTCGGTTACATCTGCGTTGGACATCGTTTGATACTTGATCCGTACCATCTCGTTATTGAGCACAGCGAGGAGTTGTGACTTGGGATGCCCAGAGTGGAAAGGAATCATCCTAGTGCTCTGGGAAGGCTTGGTGAATGGTTCCCAGACAACGGAGTTGCCTCGTCGACGGACTAGAACGTTTAGAAAAGGAAGGCAGCCGCGTTGCTCAACCTCCGACGTAAACAAGACAGCTGCTCCAGTTGTTCAAGGTATGCTTGACAGGTTCAAGACGGTCTTCGGGAAGCGCAGTGAAGGTATCATCAATATATCTAATCCACACTCGAAGCTCGGGGTGAGAGGACAAAACGTGGGCATCTAGAAACTGAAGCACAATCTCCGCAGGCACGGTGAACATAAGTACCCCATGGGAGTGCCTCGGGTCTGTCGGAAAAACTCTTCGTGGAAACTCGCAAAGATGTTCGACAGGAGTGTCTTGAGGGCGCGTCTGTCCAGCTCAAATTCTCTGTCATCAACATCGAGTTTACGGGCGGATTGGTCGAACATCTCCAGAATGAGCTTGTGGCTAAGACTTGGGAACAACACGCGGACATCAAAGGATGTGAGACGGTCTCCAGGTTAGACACGAAGCTAAGGCTAGGAGATCATCACTAAGGCTAGGAGATGGCGAGAAAACCAGTCTCCAGCCATGCAGTCCCCAGCGCCTTTCCAAGTTGTGTCCTATTCTCCCAGCAAGGGAGACCGTGTGAAACGAATCCTCTCCCGTGGAGGTGTCCGATATTTCTTTCGCAACCACCGAATGTGAAATCACTGCTGCAACCAAAGGAGAAGCGGACCCAGCCCCCAGCTCCTTCGCCGACGCCTCCACCACCTCCAGAGACTGGGCCACCGCACCCCCCTGCTGCTACCACCTCTCCTCGGGGAACCTCTGCCAGGGCCAAGGGAGCTTTCTCTGGAGCTACGCGGGTCAACCACCGATACAACATTAGGTCCCAGAGCAAGAACGTCGGTCCTGTGATCCCACCGACTTACCAGGCACTACGACTAACCACGGACACCACAATTGCCCCTCCTCCTCCCTCCTCAGAGGACCCTGAGGTTCTCTGCAGCTTCCCGCAGAACAAGTCAGTGGTATATGCTATCCCGTGCTCGGACTGCGACGCCATCTACGTGGGCGAAACCAAATGTCGAATTAGCACGCGAGTTAGAGAACACATGAAGGCTGCGGAGAAACGGAAAGCCAAACGAAGTGCAGTTGCTGCTCACCACATCTCCAAAAATCACAAAATTGCTTGGACGAGCACCACAATGCTTCTATAATCTGACACACAGTCTGAGCCACATCTTCGAGCTTTGGAAAGTATATCCATCCATTTCTTCCAGAGTGCCAAGAAATCTCTCATGAACAACCAAGAACCCTCACATTGCGATGTCAATCGGATTATTACACCAGAATTGACACAACTATTGAATTGCAAGTAGAAAGCGCTCCTCCCTCCTATCTCTTCCCAAACTCCACAGATGGAGCCACTGCTCGCTGCATCTTATCCCTCCTCCCCAAGCGGAAGCACAAACACGTGTGGGAAATTCAAACCAACTTCCTGTTTTTTCCAAGTTAAAAGGCGTTCAACGCTCAAAGTGCCTGAGGAAGGTAGGAGATCTTTCAGAAAGATAAAAGACCACCGAAAATTTGCATCTTGATTTGTGACGATCAAGGGACAAATTTGGTAAATAGCATACCATGTTCATTTAATTTCTTTGTTACCAAGTAAAACAATGAGCCTTTCGGCCTATCGTGTATTAATAACTACCAAGTAAGGTGAATAAAAAAGTGATTCGTGTCTAACAGTAGGTTTTAATACAGTAGGCTACGTTTTTTATCCTGAATGAAAAAAATAGTACAGAACATTGCATGACACGGTGGAATAGGCAATTCAGGTGCAAAATAATGTTATACAAAGCATAAGATTATCGTAATATATTAACAGTGGGTCATAAATCCGTAGTTATCCTTTTCCATCCTTATTATATTCACAAGTAGGTATACCACTCCTTGCTGACATCATCTGCTGATTTGGAGGCTGCAGTACAGATACCGTAAATCGTGTATTAAAAGCCCAGTTGAAGCTAAAGCCCACCCCCTAAAATGCTGTAAAGTCAAAATTATGAAATAGTGGAGTTAAAGGCCACCCCTCAAAAAATTACGCACGTAATTTTCTACGAAAAATTACCTAAAAGTTATATGATGTGAATAAGATATTACTGCTTGCTATGTTTACCGGTCCTTTCTCCCTCCCTGTAGTAATAGTGGACTCTTCCTTTCGCTCCTGGCACTTGCACAAGGCCTGGGCATCTTTCACCTAAGCCTCCTCCCTTCTTCACAGCAATTATAAAGGGATTTAAAAATTGGTCTTTCAGAGATTGTTCAAAAGCTTGGAATTTTCTGTAATAGATGTCCAGAAAGGTTAGAAAATTGATAATGCTTGATTTAAAGCCCCCCCCCCTCCCTATTTCTGCCACATTAACTGTATAAGCCCATGGGTGTTTAATCCACGATTTACAGTATGCTTGTCTTTCCTGCAGGAACAATAAGCAGAAACACAACTACCCAAACATCCACAGGAGATCATGCCCTTGCAAAATTGTGGAATTGGTAGCAGCGATAGCATGTTTGGGATGATCTGGCTTCCAACCATTTTCCATCTCATTGTAGTTGGTGGTAGTAACAAAGGTTTCTGTATGACTGACTGCCTCCACACCATGGCTTGGTAGTTGTACATGATACCGCAAAGCATAAATTGTTGGGGAGGAGGGGGGGGGGGCAGTTCCTGTAGTGTTTTGTTTTTGCTGAATAGCTTAACTCTGGCTTCATCACAGCTGTTTGCCTCTGTATGGTACACTATACAACTTACATTATGAATGTCTCTGCCTTTTTGCTGTTTCTTGTTTAAGTTCACCTATACCGAGATGCTGTAGAAGGTCGTTATCAGTTTTAAATGTTTCTCATGCTTCATATCAGTCGTTTTCACGGATTAAGGTAGAAAATCTGTACGATAACTAAGTAAAATAGCGTTAGTTATTTAGCGTAACAACCAATGAAACAGTAGCAAAGTACATAAATAAATACTTGTGCAAACTGATTTTGTTGCTTTTGGACTTTAATTTTTAGATTGCCTGAGTGGAGACACCTTCATCATCCGAGACTGAAGGCTGAAACCCTACCACTCAGCCATACTGATTTATATACTTACACACATGCATACACATATCGTATATAGCAGTAGATACTTTTCCGATTTGAAATCAAATTATTTGGCTACAGGACTGAAAGAGAAATACGCTGTAGTGCCCGAGTAGCGAATTTATTTGTTATTAACCGAACAAATTTGGCTAACCACTGGGCATAATCCTTTTTTTATTTTAGTCCTATTGGGTGCACAAGTGCATGAACAATGAATGTTGGTTAAAATGTTCTATGTAATGAATTCTAAATATGTCTCCGAAGGACCAAGAAAGAATCTAGATAAACGTAAGCTCAGACATCTAGTAGTATTTCAGGCTACATATCAGTTTCAAGTTTTTAAACCATACAAAATAATATTTAAAACATTTAAACAAAAAGTGCTTAGCGAAAGCACATTGTTAGCCTGAGTCGCCTAATGTTGTTAGGAAGATAGTAGCAAATAAAGACTAGACTAGGGTGCTCCAAAAAAAAAACTTTTTTCAAAAAACTTTTCTCCCTGGCAATTTTCCCATATCACTTGTCGATGCGAGTTGCCACAAAAAATGTCAGGTCAGTTGAGACATTCTAAGCCTTCCCGCCAGGTTTTGAGTGTTAATACAGGTAAAGTCCATATACAACGTAATACACGTATACAATATAACATATGCGTGAAGGTATATGAGCTATATTTAAAGCTGTGATAAAATCCATTGATTTAAGCCTTTTCTTTTTTTTTCAGTCTAGTGTCTGACTGATAAATAGTATCACCTGTCCACCACTTCACCAACAAATTGAGGCAAAAACAGCAGAAACCCATGTCCTACGTCATAAAACTTAAGTGTGGCTACTTAGGAACGTGATTGAAGAACTCCCTATAGTTTTCGAATACCAACCTGAAGAGATGTGCCGAGATATTTTTATACCTGAAAGATGGCCCAATGAAACATGAAAAGTTTTGTAACTTTAATGTCGCAGTAGCAGAGGAAGTTCTTGTGGATGTGCAAAAACAATCGGCAAAGGCTGGAATTGAAACCGGCACAAGGATCTCGTCCGTCCCCACTCTTAGATCTCTACGATGTCTGCCAGCTTGTCCAAAAAGCAAAGGGAAAGAGTCAAATGAGCAGAAGGAACAATCATTCATTGAAAATATCACTAAATATTTCTTTATTGCCCTTCAAAGTACTCAGCGAATGATTCCGTCCGACAGGTTTAACGTGTTTCTTCTACATTTTTCTGAGTAATTTCAAACTGTCCCGATGCAACCTCTTCACTACTTTGTTGCTATACATTTTATCTTCTGTGCCCATTAAGACTTTTATTCCTTCCTCCAAAGCTTGAAGAACTCTCACATCTTCATTCCTGTAGATCTGTTGATGAAACCTGACGGACTCAATCTTCTGCTGAGCATTTTGAAGTGAAATAAATAAAGAAATAATTAGTCATGTCTTCAAGGAATGATTGTTCCTTCTTCTTATTTGACTCTTTCTCTTTGCTTTTTGGACAAGCTGGCAGGGACCATAGAGATCTAGGAGTTTTTCTTTCACCTTATCCTTGTGCCGGTTTCAATTCCAGCCTTTTCCGATTGTTTTTGCACATCAACAACAACTTCCTCTGCTACTGTGCCATTAAAGTTACGAAACTTTTCATGTTTCAATGGGCCATCTTTCAGGTAAAAAATAATCTTGGCACATCTTCTCTGGTTGGTATTCGAAAAGTATAGGGAGTTCTTCAATCACGTTCCTAAGTAGCTACACTTAAGTTTTATGACGTAGGACACAGGTTTCTGCTGTTTTTGCCTCAATTTTTTGGTGAAGTGGTGGACAAGTCATACTATTTAGCAGTCAGACACTAGACTGAAAAAAAAAGAAAAGGCTTAAATCAATGAATTTTATCACAACTTTAAATATTGCTCATATACCTTTACGTATTTGTTACATGTATACGTGTATTACGTTGTATATGGACTTTACACGTATTAACACTCAAAACCTGGCGGCAAGGCTTAGAATGCGTCAAATGACCTGAAATTTTTTGTGGCAACTCGCATTGACAAGTGAAATGGGAAAATGGCCAGGGAGAAAGGTTTTTTGAAAAAAAGTTTTTTTGTAGCACCCTAATAAAGACCTTGTTTCAAGGTTGCTGAATGGCTAGCAAGACTGTCTTGTATGCTGGAGGTCTCTGGTTCAATTCTGGCGTTAGCCGATCTATGTGCATTCGAGCAGAGAAGACCCTTTGGATATGTGCTAGAGTTGGGAAAAATCATGATTTAAGTCAGATTTTTCAGCAACAAAATTATTTTGTTTTCGCACGTAATTGCAGGTATACAAGATAAGTATTTTGTATACAACATTTGAACATTGATTTGGAGGGGTTAAAATCATTAAAAAAACAAAATTTATTTCAAAACCTTGGTTCACCAAAGTTGGGTAACAGTTATGTGTTCAGTATTTAGGCTCTTATTCTCAATAATTAGAAAACTTGCACAAGAGAAGATAAGTCTAGGAAGACATTTTGCTTTTGCCTACCAAGCCTATGTCTGTATTTTGGGTACTACCATACAAAACTGAACATTATCTCTCTTGCAATAGGCTAGTAACTGTTATCTCCTGGCTTGGGTACTGAATTTGCAGTGCTTGCTAAATGAGGGGAATACCCCAACACATAAAATGAAAGTGAAACTATATAGGACTTTGCTCTTATGCATGCCATCAACGTTGCAGTTATTTTGCGATACAATGAAGATCCCTGGCTCGTGCTGTTCTCCATGTATAAATGATCCTGGGTATTTCCCACCATAATTGCCTCTCTCCATCCTGAGACAACTGAGCAGTTGAAAACTATATTTATTCAACCTTTTTTTTTCTGTTTACTTGGTTCCTTTCTTCACATATTGTCCTATAGTAGGCTAGGGTGTAAAATGCAATAAATGGACATCTTTAGTTTTGTAAATACATCTTTAATGCTCTGTAAAAGGTAGTGCAGCTGACTGGTTGGTGGTGTGGACAATGCCAGACAAGATTTCTCATTCTTGTCATTAGTTTCAATGTTGTTATTGCCACTTCAGTGTTGTGTGGAAGAGTGAGATAACACATTATTCCAACTTCATTGTTTCTTATTTGTCAAGATAGCACATAGGGCCTTAGGGCTTCGGGCAGATGACCAGGAGTGGTTAACGCTCGTTAAACCCTTTGAACCCTTTGAAGATAGCACTGTTTGGTCCATTGTTGTGGCATTGTTTTCTACAATTGCATTGTTGTATAACCTTCACTAGTACTGCTAGTTCCAAGTGTGTGAGTAAGTGTTAGCGACTTCAGTATGGTACGCATAATTGCATCTGGAATTTTTTTTTTAACTCGGCCCTTTTAACTCGGTATTTTCTCATTAGTGCTGGATCTTTTTCCTGCTGGGAAATTAGAGGAATGTCAAAATTTAAAACTTACGGCACCACAATACGTTAACATTGTAATATATCTGGTTGATGGAAAATATAAAATGGCTAACAAATTATGAAATATATTGGCAAATGGTGAATAAATAAACCTGTTTAAACCAACTATAGTGAGAATCGATTTATTTCCTCTTGCGAATACAGCGATCGGTATGGCTACTAATTGTCTAACACGTGTGAAGAATTACCCCTCCTAAGAGTACAATCCTAACACCCAAATGATTTCTTGGCCGCGGTTCCACGATGCGTATGCAACCGTAAAACCAGTGGTCGCTTGCATTTCTAGCTTTTGATCAACTGCGTTGGATGGCATGACGGCCCACACCTCTCGACCCCACTACGATTCTTCAATCGGTTTCATTTTAAATTGTAAGTTTAATTAGAACACTAGTGAACTGAATCAACATTAAAAATATTCAGCACCGTTTGGCAGTTTTACGATACAGGAAGCGAAGCCTCCAAACCATTTAGTATCAGCGTTTTGAACATTTCGTTTATCCGACTGCTACATTGTCACATCGCACGAGTGATAAGGATGAAATATCTAGATAGCAGAGTCATTGCCCAAAAGTAGTTTTATGAATTTGCTCCCTCCTCCTCTTCCCTGACAAAAAAAAAAAAAAAAAAATGTCATACAGTAGAAGTTGATTTAAATATTTCTCCTCTCCTCCAAAAAAAAAGTACTAAGCATTAACGTCATGAACGATTGTCCAAACAAGAAACCCAAGTCTACGCTAATTTCGCATGCCGACATGACTATACAAGTTTGTTATCCAGTTCGTACGTTATGAGATCAGAGGAGTCGCGTGCCTACGTCAGTGGTCTGTGCAATAATTTGCTGGTCATTGGTTGGTTGGTGGTGACGTCAACCGCTGACGAAGGCTACATAGTTTCCAGTCATTGGTCGTGGATGGATGACGTCAGTCGGCCGAAGAAAAAAAAACCTTTCTTTGATTTTCTAGTGTACGATTTCCCCGGCGGAATCGATCCATTTTCGAACTTAGACCTAGAAATGTGCCACAGAATCTGTGTGCAAAATTTGACAGACATCCGATAATTCGTTAAAATGCTATAGCGCGAACACACAGACAGACACCCAGACAGACCGACAGACAGACCGTTCGCATAAGAGTCTAGTCGACTCTAATAACCAGGGTGGATAAAAATTGTGAATTATTTAAAAAAAATAAAGATTTTTAGTAGCCGGTAAGAAATTATCTACCTATAAATTTGATTGCATTCAGTTCCTGGATGTTCCTTATTTTCCTTGAGGTTTTTCTGTCTAGATCCGGCCAGCTACGCAACCCCACTGCACACGTGCACAGCCCTTCTATAAAAGCATTCGGCCAGGTCCGGCCGCCATCCCTTTTCTCAAGCTGCCATCCATGACGGTCGCTTCTTCTCTCTCCCTTCGCTCCCCTTCGTCTGCAAGATTCCAAGACTTCGCTTTGATTGACAACCCTTTGCCTGATGACCCTTCGCTCTGAAGGCCAACTCCCTGCCGCTTCTTTCGTCCTAACGTTTAGCTTCATTCGCCCTATTGTCTAGCAACCTGCTGTCAGCAGCTTTCTCTTGTACCCTTCGTTTCTTTCACCCTTCACCAGAAGGAATACCCTTCGCCCTGTTCACTCTTCGCCTGAAGGAAGACCCTTCATCCTGAACACCGTTCACCCGGAGGTACACCCTTCATCTCGAAGACCCTTCGCTCGGACACACTTCACCTATATGGAAACCCTTCACCTTGACGCTAAGGCCTGCTCCCTGACGTTTGTAGCCTTCATTCAAGGACCCTTCGCCCTTCTGACGACCTTTCGACCAGGAGGCCTGCATCCTGCAATTAGAGACGTCTTCCTTTGCCCTGAACGTCTGCACACAGTCATTTGAAGCCTTCGTTCTTGACCCTTCGTTCTGGAGGCCCTTTCACGATGTACTCGCCTGCACAACGAACGTCTACTTTATGAAGCCTTCGTTTGTCAACCCATCGGCCTGTAGGGCGTCCTTCAACTACATAAAGCCTTCGCTTGGACACCCTTCATCCGCAGGACGTTTTCTTAACCAAGAAGCCGTCGTTTGAAGAACCTTCGCCCGAAGGACCCCCATCAATCGAGTAACAAGGATGACATATGTTTTTCTTGTCGCAAATCCGAAGAATACTACTCCTTCCATATGACAACCATGCAAGCCTTTTCAGCGAACGAATCGCATTTTTCTTGGTGACAGCCAGGGACCCCTCACCCCTTCCTACCGCCTTCCTTGTCCTGCTCCGTCAGGCCTGCTATTGCTCACTCCTGCTCCTTCAGGCAAGCTTTCCGGAGAGCTATCCAGCGTCACCGCCTTTCAGGCTTCAGTCACCGACCATCTAAGACTGCCGATTTTTGCCCGCCTTCCGTCCGTCCCTCACTGACCGACTCAACCTTCACCAATGTCGGTCGCCAAATGGCGAGGATAATTCAGCAGTTGGCGACTTGGTTTTTGGAGCTACTCGCCAAAATGGTGACTGATTAACAAAACCTGATGCTGAAATTGTCATATCTCGGGAACCGTTTTAGATAGAAACGAGCGGTTTGCGGCATTGCGTGCAGAATTACAAGGGCTCTCCAACGAAGTGTGCAATACTGTTGCCAGAAACTTATCTGATTGGAGAGTTAGATTAATGCAAAAAAACATTTTTAGCATTAAGTAGCTGCATAACTGCTAAAATTGTTTCTACATGGCGAGGAGGTAATGGGCAATGGCGAGTGCATTTTGATGTCTACCGGCCAAGTGGCGAGTGCCACACAATTCACATTCGTGAAGGTTGCTGACCGTTATTCGCAGCTTGCCAGCCCACTGACCGTGATTTACACTTTTTGCTTCTCCAAACCCACGGCTTTTGCACTTCACCATGCTTCATCCTTCACTGTCTACCATCCCTCACCGGCATCTTCACTGCCTGGAATGATCCGTCGCTCCCTTGGTGATATTCCATCAACTAAGGCCTTGCCAACACACTCTCTTTTGCCATGCATCGTCCGTTCAACGGATTCTTTGTTTCACTTCTCTGGCACCGTAACTAAGATTTTGCCCCTTTGTTGGATCCAACTGCTGCAAGCCTCGTCATTTTCATGCCGCCACTCATTCAGTCTCTTCCGGACCAAGGTCCCTTTCAACCTGTCATCCCGCCAACCATCTTGCAGTGGATCCTGAGTTTCCGTCACACCATCGCCCTCTGCATAATCATTCGACTGTTGTTGACGACACAACAATGAACCCTTCCATATGACAACCATGCAAGCCTTTTCAGCGAACGAATCGCATTTTTCTTGGTGACAGCCAGGGACCCCTCACCCCTTCCTACCGCCTTCCTTGCCCTGCTCCGTCAGGCCTGCTATTGCTCACTCCTGCTCCTTCAGGCATGCTTTCCGGAGAGCTATCCAGCGTCACCGCCTTTCAGGCTTCAGTCACCGACCATCTGAGACTGCCGATTTTTGCCCGCCTTCCGTCCCTCACTGACCGACTCAACCTTCACCAATGTCGGTCGCCACTCGCCAAATGGCGAGGATAATTCAGCAGTTGGCGACTTGGTTTTTGGCGCTACTCGCCAAAATGGCGACTGATTAACAAAACCCGATGCTGAAATTGTCATATCTCGGGAACCGTTTTAGATAGAAACGAGCGGTTTGCGGCATTGCGTGCAGAATTACAAGGGCTCTCCAACCAAGTCTGCAATACTGTTGCCAGAAACTTATCTCGAAACTCCACTTCGTGGCCTCTACCCCACGTGACAAGCCTTCCTCCGGCGATCCCTGTCATATTCTCACCCATACAACGACAGCTCATTGTGGTGTCACCTTTTAGACAACACAACACGGGCAACCAGTAACTGTCCATTGGAAGCAAAACATCTGTCATTCCTCGCCAATTGGGTCACCAACACATCTGGACACTCGTCCTTCACCACTGGCCACTTGGACTTTTCAAGACCAGCCATCCCTTTGAACCTCACCGAAACTACCATAGCTCCTCTGGACTGTCGTCATTCTCTGAAAACCTTTGCCAACAGAGCAAAACAAATCCTTGAATCTTTCCATCTGAATCTTCTTGCCACAACAACGAAGAACTCCGTGAACACCAACGATTGACCAATTCGCCCGAGGCTTGATGCTACACTTCCCCATCTTTACTCCTGGACCACAGACGCTCCAACCTGCTAAGGAAGAAGAACCCTCAGGCCCACCACTGCATTGGCCGACAACAACAGCATTTCACCAACTAACAAACCTCCTAATTCATCGACCATGAAACTCGGTTGAACACAATCTACACACTCATCAAAGGTGTTGGAATTCCTCATGAACATACCTCCAGAACCACCGGCACTGCCACTTGATATCCAGAAGCTGAATCTGTGACAGTCTTTGAAATCAATTGTCTCATCGGCACAACCGCAGGAAGATTAATCCAATCCATTCCTCTCTGCCTGGACTTTGGTCTTCTTCACTGACCTTTTCAAGTCAAACTTGAAGGGTCTGTGACCCCATCTCATTGCACAATCTCTAAACCTAATCTGGGGGTGCCAAGCAACACCCACCGTTTGGAAACTATGAACCTCAAAATTTACAATCTGACGGCTTTTAAACCACTGGACTCTTCCACAATGGAACCTTCCATCGTCCTCAATCCTCCCTTGTGAACCATTGACCAACTCGTACTTGTAACATCATCCACACCTCACATGGTCGATGGTCTTTGATGCAGGAAAATGCAAGCCTTCTCATGCCTGAAGTTCGCCCTTCGCCTGAAGTTTGCCTTCGCTCCTACGAAGACCCTTCGCCTGGTGTTCGCATCCTTCACATGGCGACTACCCTTCGCCTGGGAAGACTCTTCTCTGCAACCTTCGCTTGGATTGCCCTTTGCTTTGGGTACTGTTCACCCAAA
Organism: Lithobius niger; assembly: GCA_023313725.1. Taxonomy (NCBI): domain Eukaryota; kingdom Metazoa; phylum Arthropoda; class Chilopoda; order Lithobiomorpha; family Lithobiidae; genus Lithobius; species Lithobius niger. The sequence goes on from JAHWFP010189036.1 coordinate 32,702, forward strand.
AGGAACCCTTCGTCTCCATCAATGGATCCTTCACATCAAGAGCCCTTGTCTCCACCTGCCAGCCCCCCTACTGAAAATTCGAGCATCGTGACCTTTCCCACCCCTTCCCTCCACGATTGTCTTCTTCTTCAACTCCAAGAAATTCACTGTCCCGCCTTCTACTTCGCGTGTTCCACGCGGTCAACGTCACCCTTCCCCACCTCCTTTGCCGTCACGTTCGTTCGATTCCTCGGTCCCCTTCGCCCATTCTATTGGGAAAACGAACATGCTGATCTGTCCCTTCGACTGACCTTCTACAGCTACCTGTGGTTCTCTTGTCAACCTTCGTTCACCCCACCAAATGCAAAGCTACATCCAACCAAGAGTCGGCCAGTGTAACACACCGACTAATGGACCAAACTGTCAGGGAACTTCAACACAAAGCTAAATCCTCAGCCCCCTGCACCACCTCCTTCTTCACACAGAATATTGTACGTTCAGGCATGGTCTTCATCCTCCAAACACCTAATAGAAAGCGAAAAATAAAGCTTTCCATCTTTACCTTCTAAGAAACATCATCCCAGCATGCCACTCGTTAACTTGGAACCACTTTCTCAGGCCTCCACTAAACCATCATCCCAACTGTGCACCGGACGACCACTTCCTGACCTCCAAGGTTCATGACACTCTCATCCTTTGACATCTTGGAAAATGTTGCCGATCAACGCTCATGGACTAATTTGGCGACAGCTGTGTCGCACTCCGTCCAGTCCGAACCTCTCGCAACTTCACCCATTGATAACAATGAACAACGAGCATCATGAAGCCGAATCCTCCTCCTCCCCAATGAAACTAATGTGACTTCGGCCACAACAACCGCTGATTGGATCTTGAAGTTTATCCATTTGCCCACAACAATCAAATCTCAATGCAAACCACAACATCAGGGTCTGTGCATGCACTCTGCGCATTTCAACTGCATCCCTCGATCAAGTCTCCATTGCTGAAATCCTTCGTGATGCATCATGAAGAAATCAAACTGTCTTCACAAGTTACAATCTCTGGGACATGCCAAGACAAGAAAATGGACTACACTGTCTGTAGGACTCGTTGTCGTTAGCCAGATGTGTAGTCCAATCCCCTTAGGCACTAAAAAACAGAAACGAAGACCCCCAGAAGATGGAAGCAAGACCTCCAGAAGACACAAGCAACAAAACACACGTTACTCCTGTTTCTGTTCATTTTCAACAAAGTGCGAAGTTTTGTTAAATTTTGTAGGGGAGCCAGCTCGCAACCTGGGGTAACCCGTCATGTGGTGCCCGTCACCATATATCGACGAGGTCAACTGTAAATGCGATCAAATTTACAGGTAGTAGATATTTTCGTACCGGCGACTAGAAGCCTTCATTTTTTTCGACAGTCAAAGTTAGTTTCTTTATTGCCAAAACGTACTAACCTTATAATTTTAGCATTACATTCCTCGAATGTGATTGGGAACAATCACATTCGAGGAATGTAATGCTAAAATTATCAGGTTAGTATGTTTTAGGCAAAAAGAAACCATTTTTAGCCGGCCTGACTGGGGGCCGGCAAAATGTTCTTTTTATTGCCTTACCGGAAATAATTATATACTACCTGTAACCCCCTCCTACCTCCCCTCTTGATAGTGAAAAAAGAGAGGAAAAAAGATGGCGACCCGAGCCGAGTGCTTTTATAGGAGGGCTGTGCGCATGCGCAGTGGGGTTGCGCAGCTGGCCGGATCTAGACAGAAAAACCTCAAGGGAGGTAAGGTGTATATATTTTCGGTAAGGCGATAAAAACCAATTTTGACTGCCGGATTTTATTCGATCACAAAAACATCCTGATGTTTATCTGTGGCTATTTGTGGATATCTTTTAGGTGCATGATAATACCTAGAAAATAAATTTATAGATTTTGTCAAATTGTACGTTTTGATTTTGAACTGCAACTAAAGTAGCCTAAGAGAAACTGAAACTAAGGTAAAGCGATACTTCAACTAAAGGCGGCTGTAAGAGAAACTAAGACTTAAACTGGAAATTTTGAATTGATTGATATATTAGCGAGCTTAACCCGTACCGGGTCACCAGCCGACACCTTGGAAATTTTTGAATGAACAACACAGCAATGAAATAACAACGCAGTTGAAAATTACTTGGGTTTTTTAAGCACATTGGTCAACTTCTGAGAATTTTGAATGATTGGTATTTTGGAGGATTTCTTGATGTAGTTCACAATGTGTAGCTAATATATTGGCTAGCAAGGGCTGCTTTGTTTCTTGTTTTGTGGTATTTGGACTGTGGGTTAGTCTGTTTTTGCATTGAATAACTAACTCACCCTACGTCTTTCAAAGCATGCAACAGCTCATTTCTGACATTCCTATCCACTTACTTTTCAGTCTCCCGATTGAACGAATACATCCAGCATTTTGAACCTCTTCATTACAACAGTGAGGAACTTCACCAGCATCATCTTCGTGCAACACGTTCTGCCCGCACCGACCCTTTCGTATACCTGAATTTCCATGCTCATGGCAGGTACGTTGGCTTAAAATTGGTGTAATTCTTTCGAATGTGACAATCGGGTATGCACCTCCTAACATAGGTGCATTTGTTGAAATAATAGCCAAACAAACATTAAAAAAGATGGATGTTGTGGTGTGTCTGTGAAAAGCTTGACTTTCAGTTGGTCTGATACTACAGTCAGTTAAAAGTCTTCATGTTAATTAAGATGTATAGCCAACTTCTTGAATGGTCAAAGAGTAAAAATTCAATGTATTTGTAAATTGGGAAGTGTCATTGATAAGTGGGAAACCTTGGCTGATCAAATAAAGAAATTCATGAATTGGGAAAAATGTTATGGTGTTGTTGGTCAAAAATTCTACAACACATCGCATCACTGTTTCTCATTACAGCAATATAGATTTACTGAAAAGTCACTTAACTGTTCCTTAATTACACTCATTCTCTAATTTAAATACCACTATGGAATTTGAAAATGTTCAACTGCTTTGAAGGTTGGTAGTTGTAAGTTCCACACTTACTACAGTCTTTGTCAGGCGTCCTGTAAACGTGTTTTGTGCTCTGGTTTACATCTGCTCTGTTGTTACGGTTCTCACAATTTGAATTTTGCCACGCCTGTAGCATCCCGGATTTGTCAGCTCGTGCCTCCCAACTTCTCAAGAGATCTTCGTTAAGCTCATCACACCTTAAAAACTAAAGAAACCTCTTGAAGCAAAGATAGACCATTCGCAGTTACTGTTACAGCTTGATTAGTAAATCAACTTCCACTTAGTCAATTACACTAAAGCTAATAACCAACAGGAGGCAGGGCTTGTACAGGTGCTTGAAAACCTTGAAAGTGTTTGTATTTCAAGAATAGGTTTTCAAGGCCTTGAAAAGTGCTTGAAACTCCCCATGCTTAGTTCAGTTACTGAAAGATGCTCTTGGAAACAATGTCGTATTTCGTAAAACTTTAATTGATATACGTGTATATATCTGCAAAAACCGGCAAGTGGCGACTACTGTGGCTTCCAAAAGACATTAGAAAGAAGAAAACACTTTACCACAATACCGTGGAAAACAAAAGTCCACTTGAATTTTCCGTGAATAAAACGTACACCATCCTCAGTAGAGCACATTAACAAAAAATACTACGAACTACATTTCGAAGCTGTTCGAAGCGTGTCCACAGGCAACCGACAAACTGGAACGCGATCCACCACTGATCTGTACTTTACACATCTAGACCTAACTCGGCGCCCCATTGCTTGTCAAATGTGGCGCAAAGTTCAAGGTGCACAATCCTTTCAATGTTCTTAAAGGCAGGGTTGGCAATATTCATTAATGGTACCATTTTCCTTTGGAAATGTTGGATAGCCATTGACTCAAGGGCCCTCAGATGTGAATCTTGGAGGGAATTGGACTTTAGTAACACTGTGGTTTCTTCCCAAGCTATCTGGTGCTGTTGTTGTTTGCCGTGACGTGCGATTCCATTTCTCATGTCTCCTTTCCGGGTGTCGTACTGGTGTTCTTGAATACGTTCCAGTAGTTGTCTACGAGTTTCTCCCATATATATACAGCATCGCATCTTCCACAAGGTACACAATACACCACTCCTTTCTGAAAATGCCGGCTAGAAGGTTCAAAAACAGGGGGCTGCACGGGAAAAACTGTCACACAAGGTGGGGTGGGGGGGGGGGAAGGAGGAGGAGGAGGATCTTTTCTCGTTTTGCTCCTGGTGGCATATGGGTGCATAACAGGCTCATGTAAAACTGCTTCAGGTTGGGGGGCCAAAAGGGGGGGGAGGTGGGGGGAACGGTTGGATGGTGGGATGACGGAGGGGATTGAGGCTTCCTGCCTTTAAGAAGTTTTTTCAGGTTTTGCGGGTGCCTGTGCCAACACTTCACTCCGTTCTCTTCAAGTACCTTGTGGATAGCCTCACTCCGCCCAGGAAGGTATGTGAGGAACTCGCTTGGAGTATCGCAGGAGTCTCTGTTCGACTGTTCCCCAACTTAACATCAAGGAAGGGAAGAAATCCCTCTTTTTCAAACTCAACTGTGAATTGGATACCAGGTTTCCACGAATTCAATGTATCTAACACCGACGAAACAGATGTGGTAGCGCTCTTCCCGAGCATTCCTCACTCCCTAATTTTGGAGATGCTAGATAAAACGGCAGTGAAGCTTGATATCCAAGAAGATGAGCATCGGCTAGACAGATATATTCTCAAAGCAATGCTCTCATCCATTTATGTGAAGTGTGGTGATCATTTTTACCACCAAGTGAAGGGTACCTCGATGGGTTACTCTTGTTTGCCAGCTCTTGCTGAACTTGTTATGAGGTTCCTCGACGAAACACGTTGTGAAGGCGCACTCTGAACTTCCTTTTTGGAAACGTTTCATTGATGATGCTATCACGATGGCCTAGCATGAGACTGTTTCGTCGGTGTTAGATACATTGAATTCATAGAAACCTGATATTCAATTCACAGTTGAGTTTGAAAAAGAGGGATTTCTTCCCTTCCTTGATGTTAAGTTGGGGAACAGTCGAAGAAAAATTACTTTCGAACCTTACAGGAAACCCTCACATTGTGGCAGAGCAATCCCTTTTCATTCTAGTCACCCTAGGTCCCAGCTTCGTTCCAGCCTGGTGAATGAGATGAACAGAATTTCTCGACATTCTTCCACAGTGGAAGTTGCTGAAAAACACCTCATGGATGCCAAGACGAAGTTCCTCCTCTTGGGATATCCTGCATATTGGATTAATGGAGCCATCAAAAGAGCAAGAAAGCACCGTCACACTCTCAGTGATTCTTCCGTCAAGACAAAAGACTCCTGCGATACTCCAAGCGAGTTCCTCACATACCTTCCTGGGCGGAGTGATGTTATCCACAAGGTACTTGAAGAGAACGGAGTGAAGTGTTGGCACAGGCACCCGCAAAACCTGAAAAAAACTTCTTAAAGGCAGGAAGCCTCAATCCCCTCCGTCATCCCACCATCCAACCCTTCCCCCACCTCCCCCCCTTTTGGCCCCCCAGCCTGAAGCAGTTTTACATGAACCTGTTATGCACCCATATGACACCAGGAGCAAAACGAGAAAAAATCCTCCCCCCCCCCCCCCCCCCCCACCCCACCTTGTGTGACAGTTTTTTCCGTGCAGCCCCCTGTTTTTGAACCTTCTAGCCGGCATTTTCAGAAAGGAGTGGTGTATTGTGTACCTTGTGGAAGATGCGATGCTGTATATGTGGGAGAAACTCATAGACAACTACTGGAACGTATTCAAGAACACCAGTACGACACCCGGAAAGGAGACATGAGAAATGGAATCGCACTCCACGGCAAACAACAACAGCACCAGATAGCTTGGGAAGAAACAACAGTGTTACTAAAGTCCAATTCCCTCCAAGATTCACATCTGAGGGCCCTTGAGTCAATGGCTATCCAACATTTCCAGAGGAAAATGGTACCATTAATGAATATTGCCAACCCTGCCTTTAAGAACATTGAAAGGATTGTGCACCCTGCACTTAGCGCCACATGACAAGCAATGGGGCGCCGAGTTAGGTCTAGATGTGTAAAGTACAGATCAGTGGTGGATCGCGTTCCAGTTTGTCGGTTGCCTGTGGATACGCTTTCGAACAGCTTCGAAATGTAGTTCGTAGTACTTTTTGTTAATGTGCTCTTCTGAGGATGGTGAACGTTTTATTCACCGAAAATTCAAGTGGACTTTTGTTTTCCACGGTATTGTGGTAAAGTGTTTTCTTCTTTCTAGTGTATATATCTCTGCTTGAAGTTGGACAAAAAATTCCTTCGCGTAGTTTAAAAATGTCGCATCGCTTACTTTGAAAATTCGAGTCCATGTTTACGTTTTTTACGCTTAGATTTCAAAGTGAAGGATATTTACCGTTCCAATATCCTTGCAAATTTTCGACAGTCTGGTTTTTCTGGAGTTGGAGGAGCTCAGAACGACTGTCTTCATCAGGCTACCACATCACCGCTCACTTCGTCGTGATCGTTCATCTGCTATTTGAATGCGACACGAGGCCATAGCCTCCGTAACTTGCAGGCCAGTATACCACTTCTCCCGCAGCAACTTCTTAAACTCTTCTTGCAGCAGGAACTGAATGTTTGGGTTTGAAGGTCCCTGGACATTGACCAGCACCGACTTCAAACCCAAACATTCAGTTCCTGCTGCAATGAGAGTGTAATAAGATGCTGCGGGAGAATTGGTGTACTGGCCTGCAAGTTACGGAGGCTATGGTCTCGCGTCGCATTCAAATAGCAGACGAACGATCACGAAGAAGTGAGCGGTGATGTGGGAGTCTGATGAAGACAGTCGTTCTGATCCCCTCCAACTCCAGAAAAACAAGACTGTCGGAAATTTGCAAGGATATTGGAACGGTAATATCCTTTACTTTGAAATCTAAGCGTAAAAAAACGTAAACATAGACTTCGTGTAGTTCAAGAAAGTATTACTTTTTTTTCCAATCAATAAATTGTTTTGGCCCAACTAAAAATATAATGTATTTTAAATTTAAAATCAGAACAACATAAATTGTAATAGATCCTTGAAAAGTGCTTGAATTTTTTTCATTTTGGTCCTTGCATTAGTTTTCGGAGTTTATTGTACGAGCCCCGAGAGGAGAGTCTCTCAGTCAGCACAACAAAATGATGCTAGTAACTTCTGTAATTCCTCTTCTAACTTAACAAATTACATTACATTTTTATCAATGGCCATGCCTTGCCAATGTCTACAAGTTTCTAATTTTCATTGTCGTTCTACAAAGCATGGCTAAAAGTTAGCATCCTGATGACCTTGAAAATGTGTGTCAAGGTCATTGATGACTCATGGTTCGTTTCCCGCACCCTGTCCTTTGTCTACATACTACGCAAAGTTGCATTGCCCTAGCATTAACTATCTGTTGTTGTCAGGCGTGGCCCTTCCTTTCTGCCCCACCTGTATAAGGTGATCCACAAAAGTCGTACAACCTGAATTTTTGTTTCAACAAGCATTTTTTGTAAGCTTTTGAAAAAATTACAAGTAGGGACCACTTTTCTGGATCCAAAATCCGATGCCGATTCCGAAAAAGTGAGTCTACTGTTCAAAATATTTGAAAAAGAACTTTTCAGCTTTCGTTTGATGTAGCCATAATGTGTAATCAGTATTGGATTCTAGATGCAGAAAAGTGGCCCCTTATTTGCACTTTTTTTTAAGCTTAGAAGAAAAAAAGTGTTTAGAAGTTGTGCTTTTTTGGTGGACGCGTATTTATGGTAGCAGTTTAATTCCTACTGGACAGTATTTGCCTCTTGGACACCCCCCAACATATTTCTCCCGGACTATATTTCCCTGACCAGTTTTCCGCAAAGGTAAATTATTACATATTATGTAAAAAAAAAACCATTGTTTGTGCTTATGGAGTAAACACATTTGGAGCTTGTGTCCTCTTGGCGTGTATGCCACGTCCCCGTCTAGTCAGTTGTGCTTTGCTTTGGTTCCCAGGCAACTCACACAGAGCTCCTTTTCTGTCACTTGACTTGAAATTTTTTTTCATTTATTTGTGGCTGGAACTGGGTTGAGCTGGAAAGGATAGGATGGAATTGTCCCAGACGTGCACATAGTTTTTGTC
>JAHWFP010189037.1:0-12722 GCA_023313725.1 Lithobius niger
AAGAAAATGTTCAAGAAAGTTACAAAATTTTGTTTAGTGTACACATTGTGCAGAAGATGGTATTTAAACTAGATTTTGACACTAGGCAATAAGGCACAAAATAAAGCCGTAAAATTAGACGACATTAATAATTCACAAAGCTTCGCTTTTCAATTTGCAATTCTTTTTTTGTTTTGTTCTTAATACAGTTCAAAAAGCTATTTGCGATGGCAAACGGTCTTGATGAACTGGCTGCCAGTACTTCGCTGGTGTAGCGTAAGCCAGGTTTCAGGCTTGGACAGGACAGCCACTACTTTTTTTATTTTACATTTTTTGGTAATCGAGGAAAAGTTCAGCCCACGACCACAAATTAGATCTGGTTGACGAGTGGATAAGGAAACCTGGCAAAGGGCCTTTCATTCAATGCTGGCCACGGTAGTGTGTGAGACTATCTTCTTTCAGCAGCTATGGAATCCATCTTGGAACCATTTTGTTTGTATGGAATAACAGTGACTCATCCTGGAAAGGGGAGGGGGGGGGGGATTGTTTTCAGAGTTGCGCAAAAAACCTTTTGTGTTAGTGAGGAGGAGGATGGGGAGCATATATTTTTTTAAATATTAGCTCCTCTGGAGGATCTTACAACGCTTCCTCAGACCCCCTAGCTGGAAGGAGGAGGCGATAAATAATTTGTACGAAGTCCTTTCGAAAAATCCTACCTGCACCCCTTGAGATAATTCAAGAAATGATCATTCAAGGATGGTCTTTTTTTACTCTTTGTGTGTCTCGAAAAATTACGACATTGTTCAATGGAATGCTGAAAAAAAAAAAGAGAAATCTTCCACACAAAAATGTTAAATTTTGTATGTAAACGCAAAGTTTTGTAAAAATTTCGGGGCTTTCTTTTAGGGCCTAATTTTACAAAATCATCTTGGTGGTGGAATCTCCAAGACCTGGTCCTCCAACTGATCCATTTATAATGATTTTTTGTTTGTTTGCTTGCTTGCTTTTTTCCAAAATGTCATGTTGCAACCCTGTTCTGAACATGTTCTTGGGGCCCTGCGATTGGAGGTTTGCTGGTTGGAAACCTTACGTTTTTCTTTTCCCGTAGGGGCTGGTTCCCAAGACCCATAGATTTAAATGTTCACAAGGTATTCAAGTGGCCAGTATCAATGCTAGCTTACTTCGGTTTTTCGGTAAACTTTCCTGAAGAACCTTGCGCCTTCGCTGCTTGGCTCCTTCGTCTTTTAGATGCAGAGATAGTGTTCAGTCGCCATACAAGCAATCGAGCAAGTTCTGCGTTTATCTTACAGTATGAATCTCCGTACATAAAATTGGAACACATTTTAGATTGTAAAATTTATCTTCCTTTTTTGTCGAAAATGAGGCGTTTTCCCTTGCAGTGCCGTGCTAAGTTAAAGCAACATCCGGCCTGCGTTATACCAGCCACGCACAGTCATGTGTCCGCGCGCTACTGTAGCAAGATTCGTCGTGATAACGTGAAAGACGCAGAACGATGTCTGGCATAGTAGACGAATTGCGGGTCACGTGACGGCATTCACGCAAAAACTGTGTCGTCCCAACCGGAAACAATGAAACGTCATGGTTATTGTAGGCGCGCAAAGGATCATATACGTGCGGGACACAGTAAATCTCGTAGACGCAACATTTTAAAACTGTTCGATTTTTAGCTAGGGATTGACTAACGGTTAGCAAATAAAATGGGGCCGTACTAGATGTGGCGGATCGAGAAAAATGGCGCTGCGCTGGGAGGAATGTCCTTTTAAGGGTAAAGACTATTTATTTAACCTTGAGTCGGGAGGGTCAGGTTTTTTTTCCATGTTTTAAAATGAGGCCCGGGGGGGGGGGGGGTCATAGAAAAGTTTAAATCGCATTTTTATTTCCTCCTCTCCTTCCTCCCTCCCCTCCCCTTTCTTTCCCGGGGCCATAAATTATAACCAGTCCCTTACTAGACTTTATTCTAGTTTAAAAACGAATACTTAGGTTCAAAATTGTTCCTTTTCATCTATAATAGATTTACTTTGTTTTAGAATTAGATTACTTAGGGCTCAAGGAATATTTATTTGGAGAAAAAGTGTTTGGTTGAAAAGGGCAATGTCGGCATCTGTCACTACTTGTAAATCGTAAATATCAATCTTGTCCTTTTTACACACCTCACCGCTAATATACAACTGAAGTGCATAATTGGTGTAATGAAAATATGAATTACCGGGTTCACAGTATCTGGAAAGTTAGGGAAATTGGGTATATCTCGTACAAAGTCAGGGCATTGCACGTGGAATGTAAACGGCACAAAATGGACAAGTATTTTGCTAACCACATTAATAACGTTGCAGAAAAGGCCAAACGGAATAGGCAACGCTGTTGACAGCTTTTATTTACACGTGCAGTTAAATATTAATGAAGCTCAATCAATATTCATGTGTAGCAAAGCACCAAACGTTATTTATGTTAAAGAATCAATAAATTTCCCTACAAAGTGTTCCCACATTTTTAAAAATTATCATTGGTTGATTTTGTGTTTAGTCAAGGAAATTAGACAATGTATGTCGGGGAAAGTCAAAGAAATTTACAAAGCTTTTACTTTGAATACTGAATTACACGTTAGCTACGAAAAAACAAAGTAATATCAATAATCAGTAAAAGAGTGACGTTCAAACTACCACGATTAGACGACACACTGATAACGGTACAATGGTTAGACTGTTGCCGAAACTGCGTAGAATACAGCACGCAGACAATAAAATATTTGTGAATAGAAATTGATGAATGGAAGTTCAAACACCATATTGGAGGAATCTTAAAAAAAAAAAAAACTAAAACAAATCACGCTAAAACTATAATTTAAAAAATAAAATTTGCTAACGCCGCGGTGAAATTTTACATAATTTACATGATTGAGGTGCACTTTTTGGAAGTTGAACACATCGTTTTATTAAATTGATACACAGTTATACAAAAATTCTGAAATCACTCGGCCAAGAGAAAACTATATTGCGAAAACACGAGAATGCAAAATGAAAGATTTATCCCAAAATAAGAACGGGAAGTTTACAAATTATCACTAAAAATAAACATGGGCAAAAAATGCTACATCTGCCTCAAAAGTTTTAAAAGCCTCCAGATGATATACGGAATTTAAATAAAATTGATGAAATAAAAAAAAGGCAGTCTTCAGTATTTGAAAATTCGAAATTCCGTAAAAAGACAAGAAGGAAAATTTTATGATGTTAAACAGTATCTTTGAAGTGTTTGCGTTTGTACTTTTTTCATTATTTTTTGTTGACTGCAAGCAGCCGTGTACATTATTAAAGGGACATACCTTTTCAGTATTTTCGTGCTTCCTGCTCGAAATAGCTCTCGCATTATTTACATAGGTTAGAGTGAATGTAGCATAGGAAAAGGAATGCCTGTGCAACGTTTACACACGTTTGGACTAATGTTGCAAACCTAATGCTTCGTGTTGGGTTGGTAATTGTTAAGCATAATACAACAAAATCGAATAACTGCGCTCTACATAGATAACAGCTTTACAACGTTCGTGTTAAGTGTGACATAGAATTAAACGATACAAGTGAAAACTGTGGAAATTGAATTTGAAAATACCTTTTCTAAAATTGGGTAGAATTCCTCCGATATGAGGACGGTTATTTGTTTTCTCTTCGAAGCAACTCGTGTGGGTTTCAAAATTAGTTTTTACAAACTATATCTTTTCGACCTGAGGTCACTGCTTGTCTGTAATTTAATTTTTAATTTTTATTTTCCGCTTTCTAATTCATGTGACTTCCCTGTTTTGTGCCTTTGGCCTTAGAAGAGAGAAGGAGGGAGGGAGGGAAACAGGTTTTCCCGGCTTGTATGGAAGTAGGTTGCGACTTTTATCTCTTGCGGACTGGCTACATTTAGGACGATTCTCACACCGAACAATCACCTCCGTCTGAAATTCAACTTGCATCCTTTGTGGACTGTAATCTGTGTCCTTAAGTCTCGTGAAAACAGCACGTGGCTCTCCTTGCACTATTGTTATTTGTCTGGGAAACTTTTGGGGGTTGTAACGGGAAAAAAATGTGTTAACAGAAATTGAGTTTCCGAAACAAATACTATTAATTTTTAAAAACTTAATTTTCTTTGAGCCCTCCGTCATCTTAAGCAAACTAATACTATATAAATAAACCGGCTGGATTTTGAACCTTTCTACATATTTTGAGGGAGAAAAACGTGTGTTATATAGTAACAAGACGTGCAAACATGGGGATTCGACAAGATTGGCATTTGCACTTTTTTACGCTTTAAAAAAATTACTATGGAAACTTTTATTTCGCGCTTTTTTGAAGCCGTGTTACTTTTTTTTTCAAATTGTTTCTATAATGACGCAGTGGTGCATTGTAGGGGTACCTTTAGGTTTTTGTGGAGGTGAATTTTTTTTGTATTTCCATATTTTAATTATCAAGTGGCAAGTACCAACCAAAGGACAGAAATGGTTCTAAAACAGGCTAAAAATGCATCAGTTTCCGCTGGGGGGGCTACAGTGCTGGCTGGAAAGAAAGGGGAAACAAATTATTTGGTGGAAACCCCCTTGCAGAAAATTCTGCCTGCTCCCCTGTCATGTCTTGTCTTAATCAAATCACACTGGTAATAAATACACGTTGTACAGTGTCAAAATTGCTAAATTTTATCAAAAGTTCGAGGTTTTTTTGTTAGGCCCTATTTTCACCAAGTCAGCTTGGTAGTAGAATATCCCAGGTCCCCTATCCCAAACGCTTTTTTTTCCCCAAAAAGTGTCATGTGACAACCCACAGATTAGAGAACACTACCGCGCACAGATACGACACTACGCGGCAAAGTTAGGCCTCTATTTTTTTTTTTTTTTGTTGAGTCATGTTTCGCACTTGATTCGCCAGTAGGCGCAGAGATCGCCCGCGAGGAGCGTGGTATAATCTTGGACTAATCTTGTCTTGGAGGAAGAAAGTCCGCCATAATAAATACGCAGGCATGCGCAGTGGGATCGCGAGCAGCCGCGTCGGCACGTTTACAGAACAAATCAAACAAGCTACGTTAAGCACGAGAGTTCGAGTTCGAGTCCGAGTTGTGAAAGTTGTTTTTTTTTTCTTTCTTTCTCAGACTAGTGTGCTCCAATAAAGCCAATCGTAAAGGCTGACTTTTTGATAATTTCACGCTTTACCTTCCGATTTCTTATTTATTTAGCTTCTTTTCAGCGTTTCAATTTCACTCTGCTAGTGACATTAGGCGAATAAAGTGCGAGGTGTTACGTCATCACCCTGACGCGTTGCTGAAACGAGGGACCATTTTTGAAGCGCTGGCTGAGTTACTTAAGAGTGTCGTATCTGTGGAAGGAAGAGTTTTTAAACCTGTGTGACAACCCTGCTTCGAACCGGGAAACCTCCCTCATGGTTAGGGATGAGAGAATACTTCGATTATTGAGAGAATATCTCGAATTAGCCTGAAGCCAGGATAAATAAACCGTTAGGTGCTGAAAGAGCCTGGTAGTATGTAACAAATAGATCTGGCAGCGACCTAGCTGCGGTCTCTTTTCCAGTTGCTTCACCAATTATTCAGAATGACAATCTTTTTTAAAGAAGATGCGCACCTTCCTTAAGCATCCCTCCTACCTTCCAAATATAACTTCATGGTCATCGTGGCTGATTGGTGAGAGAGAGCTCAGCCTGGTTGCTGAAAAGTTTGCGGATCTTGTCGGACCCCTGCAAAAGGGGATCTTGGCAAAGTCCCCGCCAGGACTGCCAGCCAGGGTAGCGTGAGCGGCTACCATGCTCCTTCAGCAGCTATGGGAATTATTCTGGCCAATTCTGGACAAACTTTCGGTCCCTACGATGATCGAAAGTTTCCCGGATCGAATCCCCGGGTTGGCACCTCCCCTTACCAGTCTCTAAAAGGTAATGGTAATGTTCAAAATTGAGCTGGTTCAGCCAAATGAACATTCAATTGCTTCGGCTAACTTAAGGCTCAAAGAAATTAATTTAAAAAAAAAATACTTAAAACCTCCACTTTTCTAGGGTGTTTTCGGTAATTACGAAGCGTGGCATTTAATTATTATTATTATAAATTATCAACATGTAGTGCCACTATTTACGGAAACACCCAAAAAATGGAATTTGTCCCTCTTTTGTCCTCCTATATGCTCTGGCAGATTTAGGCAAATGCAGAAGGTACAGTTGGCTGCACCTAAGGTTGGCTGCACCTCGAGGGGGCCTCTTGGTCATTTAAAAAAATGCCATTTTAAAAGGCTGTAGCGTATTATGCCCACATTATCCGTCAATTTAGCCTCTTCAGTCCCAACTAACTTGTCGAGTTTTTTAAAAGGTCGTCGTAGGATTCGAGCCTGCGTTCACTTGATGGAGACGAGGTCGCTGGCCACTGGGCTTTTGCTGGTCGCTCTCCTCGGGACCTCCTCACACAGCTCACATTGAGTCAAGTGATGCATTTTTGCCCATCTTGTAGCTGTACCCTTTTGGTACTCCAGGAATAAAGCGGTTATTAGTGAAAAATGCTTTAAAAAAACGGATTGTGCGTGAGGGTGGCTGAAAGAATGCTGATTGCGTTACCATGGGTGCAATAATCTGCCGTTAATAGCAGGACAGAAAGCCAAATAGGGTCGATTAGGCATGTATCAGTATTATGCGATTTCGACTACGCAGTTGTTGACTTTGGTGCTTTAAAACTCACAGAAAATGTAATCTGAATCATGAGTTTAGTCTCTACTGTATCTCCCAAAAATTAAACTTTGTTAACGATTCCTGCGAAGCTTTTTGCCGTTTGAAGTATTGATGCCAAGTTAATCCCCCGAGTAATAGTTCGAAGGTTAAATGATAATCTTTACTTACTGTGCAGTTTTCAGTTATATTTCATTTAACGTTTCAACTTAATCAATTGGAATTAACTAGGGGAAATTAAGACCTGTTTTGGGGAGGTGTCACTTCTTTTTGATCCAATTGATTACAACCATTTACTTCTTAGCAATTATGACATGAAAAGCCATCCATGGGAAAATCCTAAATTCTTTATTTCGTGCTGTTGTTGCAGGGTTGGGCCAAGAAATTATTTGAGGGGTGTGCAGACGGTAATTTTATCCCCCCTTCCCCCTCCACGAATTCGCTATTGGTACTAAATATGTTGTGTTTAACTACTATGAAGCTTAAAAATATGTTTTCAAGTAGACATGTGAACAAGTGAAAAGCTGAAAAAAAAGGGAAAAAGATGTACATTTTTTTTCACCAGCTACAAATTGAAAAATTAAAATATAGCCTTGAGTACTTTCACGTCAGTAAATAGACTGGAAACCAAAGAAAAAAGCCAGGAATTACTTTTTTTTAAGTGCGTAAACAAGTAAATGAACATCAGTACCTTAAAGAAAACTCAATTTTTAAACAATACTGTTTTAAATAACATTATAAAAAAGGTTCCCCACTGCTAAGTGGAGAGGATCATGGAATACTGTTGCCTCAAGAACCTGGATAGCGGCTGTGGCAATTTATCTAAAATCCTATTGAATTTGCTAAGAATGCTTCCTCAGTTAGGGAGTTCCAAACAGGCACCACCCTCGCGGAAACAAAAATGCAGACGACACCCCAGTCTCGAGGGCTGGACCAAAAGCTTCCAGGAGTGGCCTCTAGAGGAGTGAGCCAGGCTCAGATCGAAGAAAGGCAGGTCCACTGGTATGAAACCTCGCAGAATCCTAAAGGTGAGTAGAGTGAATTTCAGTCTATGAAGTTCCAGAGGTTCTAATTTCAGCTTCTGCAGGTGTTCTTCAACCAGAATTTCGCTGAAGCCAGACAATCCCTTTGTGAATCGTCGTTGGACTAACTCAACCTTATATCTTTAAGCAACGAAGGCAACCACACGGGGGTGGCATACTCCAGTATTGGGCTCACAAAGACTTAAATTTCCAGACCTGGATCTGTACACTCTCCAAATTAAAACATTGATTCACAATTGCAAGCCAACGAAAAGTCAGAGCGAATGTAGGCATTGGAGTTGTCATAATCGCCTGTAAGTGTGGCTCAGATTTAAGCATCCTATACGGAATGTTACCAGGGCCCCCCACAACAGGGGGGGGGGGGGGTAGGTGGACCCACTGTACCCAGGCCCGGTCACTCAAGGGGCCCGCATGGCCTAATATAATTTTTTTCGCAATCGCGAGTTTTGATGATTATGTGTAATGTACTCGATTTGTGTGTATTGTGACTTTTTTTATACTCCCAACAGAAAACAACTCCAATCCAACGGCAATCAGCACGGAGCAGGAGGACTGTAGTGGAAGCCTGTCAGCTTGTTAGGTAGGGACTAGGGAAGTCTTCAAACGTAAGCAGCCCGAATTAATGAATCAATCAACCCGTTAAGCACAATTGTGGCTGATGATTTCAGTCGGGGGAAGGGAGCCCGCTTCTGTAGTTAGTTCCAGGCCCCTAACTTTGATGTGGGGGCCCTGAATGTTACACATTTTGGAACAGTGGCAGCTGCCAAGTTTCAGACCAGTTTGAAGCATTTACAATCGCTGATGAAAGAGTGATAGTATTCTGCACAGAAACGATCTCCGTTCCAAGTTTCAGATCATTGGTAAATTTCAAATCATTAACACCTGAACTGAAACAAGACAGATCGTTTATATAAATTATGAACATCAACGGGACCAATACGGAACCCTGGGGGATTCTGCTCGCATTACTGGAAACCAAAGATAAAACTTCCCCCACACATACCCTCTGGGTCCGCCCCTCAAGGAAGGCTGTGATCCGTTCCAAAATTTGGCAACAAAAGCCCATAACCTGTAGTTTGAAAATCAGTTAACAGTGAGCCATAGATTCGATGGCTTCAATTTTATGAAAGTGAAAGTAGATGACTTCAGATGGTGCCGCCAAATCCAGAGCATTAGTCCATGTATTTTACGCCCCTGAATGCTCTGACTGACGGTGGCACCCCAGTCGTTGTGGACCTGTGCTGTTGTTGTGCTGCATGCTCACGTACCTGTTGTAAGCAAAACATGTTGTTCGTTGTTGCTCTATTGAAACAAAATGCTGAAACTCTGCCCTTAAAATTTAGTATTGATACTGACGGACTTTGCATTTATGCTACCCTTAATTTCCATACCAGCAAACAGCACGTCAAACGATTCAACTATAGCTATCAGCAAAATGTCAGCTTTATGCACCGCATCGAAGAATTTATAAAAATTTCGTGAAATTAGCTTGCTGGCTCTAGCTAGCTAGGTAGTAGTTAAGCTAATATCAACGTTATTCAACCATATTTTCTAAAAAAGAAGTTGAGTGTGTACTAATTGTAACTGTTGTTGCCATCAGGCGACCAAAGTCTTCCTATCAAATATAGTTTTAGCCTTTTACGTTGCATTCTTATTTTTTTCCCCTCAGGTGTTTGAAAACGGCCAAACTGCCTTATTTCAACACTGTATAAAATGGTTTTCCAGCTTCATGATCTTGAAAGGAATGAAAACAACTCGGCTGAAAAATTATTAGTTTTCTGTTACTTCCTATTTCGTTGTAGTTTTACAGAAATTTTTTTACTGAAACTGAAGAAACCATTTTAACGATGTCATTTTTTTTTTATAACGTGGGTGTTACTAGGAAATATTAGTCCAAACAGGCTCCGAAATGGGTTTGGATCTGAATTTGTTTGAGATCATTACTGCCAAAAGAATTGGCAACATCCCCTGTTGGTGACATCCCCTGAAAAGAATTATTGTAACCCTGAGAAGTAAATAAACCCCTGCCGTAGCATCTGGGGTCTGCAGTGAACCTTTACCAAAAAATCAGGTGTTATTATAATTTCGACTGGACATGAATAATATCCGGACAGCAGCAAACTCATCCCGACAAAAGGCATTAAAATTGCTGAAAGTGAATGGTTTAAAGGGTAAGGGTTCAGAGGGACCTAAACCCCTCACCCCCCCCCCCCCCCCCCTCATCCTCTCCAGATTCCTCAGCTGAATTTCTTGGAACTCAATTTTAAGTCTTTCCCCCCCACCCTCAACCAAATAAAAATCCCTGGTGCGCTACTACTACAGCTCCGTTTCTCTTCATCTCTGATGGAACCTAGTGCTTTTTCTGTGTGTGAATAGTATTATGAATTCTGCATCAGTTGACAATTTCTTAATTCGGAAATGGCATAAATCCGTCCCATTTGTGGCTGGTAATATAACATTTAGCAGGTAGTAAAAGAATAGAAGGAAAATAAAACATTAAAAAACGTATCGGCAAATGACGATACCATAAATGAACATGAAGCACGCAGTATTCCGTTGATTCTACAGACGCTGTTATTTCACAAAAGAATGAGTAACCACGTACTACAGTATTTAGAACTCCACTGAGGCAGTTATTTTCTATATGGAACCTGACATAAAAACCTTCACAATCGTTAATGAACAGATGGTGCGCAGAAATTGCATCCTGTAATTATTCAGAATAACGAATAATAACCCATTAAAAACTATTTTGACAGAAGGTCTACAGAAATGGCTGCATATCTTGCTGGGTGTTGCAGAGGACTGGTGGCAGATGCTGACTCAACAGGTACGAAATGGTAGTTTCGCAGAAAAACACTTGCCGAGCATTCTGCGCACAGAATCGTAGACTGTAAGTTATATAGCTGAAAATATGCATCAAATTCAAATTGTACAGCTCTGCCAAACCCTCATCTGTCATTATCGCTGTTATGAAAGTGGATGTCACCTCACAGTGGTCTGCTTCCTCAGTAGGCTTACCGCACAAAGATATCTTTCCTATTAACACTTCGCAGATTCAAAAACCCCACAGGAGTAATGGTATCCACCAAGTTTTTGCAATACAAAGTAGTGATGTATTAGATCCTAAACAGCCGCCACCAAGGTTATAGTCTGAAATGAGATGAACTTTGCAATGGTGCCAACAACAATCACCCTTTGACCAGTCAACTTAGTAACGAAAACACTCAATAGTTGAACATGACTTAATAAATTAAGTTAACCTCAATGTGATCTAGTTACTGGACGGCCAACATCTTACGGGCTTTTTATGTTTAAATTTGAAGCTTTCACACTAAAGCTTTAACACTGCAGATTCAATAATTACAATTTTAAGTTTTAAACACGTTTGCTTTCACAATCAATAACTTTTACCGTATTGCTTTAATAACAATTAAACGAGATTTCCTCATTAGAAAATTTTAAACAAAATCTGTTATAGGACTCACTAAAAGCCCTTTAATCTTTTAAACAAATCTTTTAAACCTTTTAATAATTCAACATGAAGACAGCATTTACCCACTTGAATTTTCAATATAAAAAAAACAGTTCACGTTAATGTGGCTGCCTATTTAAATTCACTAACAATACCTTCATTATACTGTTAATAAATTTTCTAACAAGCTCGACAGAAAATTTTTTACCTCAATTTCTATGTTGTACGAAGTAGCTTGCCGTGTTGAAAACTGTCCTTCAAGGAAGGCGACACCAAAATAACTTTCCAGAGACCATCGACTACCGTCCTCATCCCTGCAGAAACTGTGGTCGAAACTTTGATGCCGCTCTGGGAACTGTAATCTCAACTGCCACCCAAGACCAATTCTACACAGAGCAGCATGGCCTCACAAGAAATTCCATGAATAGTAAGGGGAAAAATGTTCTACTCAGATTGGTGTTTTAATTTTTAATTTTAAAGTGCATTTCAGTTTAACTGTAGATTTCCTCCTGCTCCCGAACCACCACTTGTCACAGGCACGGGTTTGCGGTCGGTTGATGTGGGCAGGGAAATAAAATTTTTTACATTAATTTAACATTTAAAGTGGCACCATCACCGATTGAAAACCGTTCGCAAATACCCTGGTGCCATGTAGCGGCTGTGATATTGTTAACCTGTACATCTTGCTCCCAGGTCCACGAGGATCTATCAAATTTTTACTCAATAATGAAGAAGACTAGTGGCTTGCTTGTTTCGTAAAAAGAATGACATTGTGCATTGTTTTGCTTAAGGCAAGCGTATGCTACATAGTACTAGGTCAGCTAGATGTTGCCAGATTCTGCTTACTTTCAATCGGTGATAGTAAATGTTAAATTAATGCAAAAAACTGTGATTATCCTGCCCACATCAAATTATCCTGCCCACCTTACCTTTAATGTTAAGGTGGCACTACCACTGATTGAAAGTAAACTGCAACATTTAGCACTATCTGGTACTATCTAGCACTTGCTTGCATCAAGCGAAGGAATGCACAATGCCATTTCTTTTAACGAAACAAACAAACCACGACCTCCTTAATTATTGAGTGAAAATTTGGTACGTCCTCGTGCACCTGGGAGCAAGCTATAGAGATTAACGATGTCAGTGCCACTAGGTGGCGCCATGGTATTTTCGTTCGCTTATCAATCGGTGATAGTGCCACTTTAAATTCACCATCCTCGTCGTCACTGAAATGACCTTGTTCGGAGCAAATAGACAACTGACTAGATGATGATGATAATGGCTCTTCCTTTTGCATCAGGGTACAGTGGAAGTCGCCTAGCCCACCAATACAAAAACTCCAAAAATCCAGTCTCCGCCCCTCCTGTTAACCACTTCCCCTGTGGCTTCACCAACATAACAGCAGCTTCTTTCCAACCTTGACTCCTACTCCCTCTTCCGTCCAACCCAGAAGACACCTGATGGTCTCCTCCCCCCTCTCTCCCTCCCCAATTCTCCCTACCCCTAAGGTTCTCTAGCCCC
>JAHWFP010189038.1:0-18853 GCA_023313725.1 Lithobius niger
CTTGCCTTTCTTTAAAATGGGAAACCATTTAAGTGTATCTTGTTGACTTGTAGCTTATGCTATAAAATATTTTTGCTTGACAACGGGATGATAAATCCCGAAACGTCGCATTTTAATGTATACATGTGCACTTGCTGGCTTTTTAAAACGTTAACTACTAGTAGTGCTTTTATTCTGTCAACAGTTGGATTGTTCAGCAGCAGGCGAATCGGTTGTGAGTCTCTTCCTCGAGTCTGGGATCCGTTGGCTGCGGGCGAGAGACTGGTGATGTGCTGCAGAAAGCGGTTGGTGCAGCTTGGCCCTACCGTAAGCTTGCTCCATTGGTATTCGGGCTATGGACGGGTACGCAAGTGTAGCATGTTGAGCCGTGTTCGAGCTGGAGTATCCAGACGATCCTAACGATTGCGTCGTGCCTCTGCGTCTTGGGCCTGGAGTTCTTGAGGTGTGGCTGAAATGCGAGGCTTGTTTAGCTTTGGATGGATGTTGTTTGAGTAGCGGGAAAACGTGTCCTTGCGTTTGGCCGATGGCTTGCCGACTTGCTTTGTGGTCTGTGTGTCGCGCTCTCGTTCTCTGGAAGGTTGCGGGGTATTCGGGCTGCCGGCAATAAGGCTTGCTGTCGTGCTGCCGTAGGAGGTCGTTGGTGATTAGTTACCTGGTTTATCCTGCCAGTAGTGATACGCTAGTCTCAAAGAATAATCCATTCATGTCCAAGTTCATGCCGAATCAAGGTGAAACAGCGAATGGCTCATTAAATCAGTTATGGTTCCTTAGATCGTACCATCCTACTTGGATAACTGTGTTAATTTTAGTGCTAATACATGCCGACCAGCTCCGACTTTGGGGATAAGCGCTTTTATTAGAACAAGACCAATACAAATCCGCAAGGGTCCGTTTCCATTTGGTGACTCTGGATAACTTGGAGCTGATCGCACGGTCCTATCACCGGCGACACATCTTTCAAATGTCTGCCCTATCAGCTGTCGATGGTAGGTTATGTGCCTACCATGGCTTTTACGGGTGACGGGGAATTAGGGTTCGATTCCGGAGAGGGAGCCTGAGAAACGGCTGCCACATCCAAGGAAGGCAGCAGGCACGCAGATTACCCACTCCCAGCATGGGTAGGTAGTTATGAGACGTATGCAAGTCAGTCCTGGCTGGCCTTTCTCTTCGCTGGTGTGATACCCACCATAGATACGTCAGAGAAATATTGGAGAGCAAGACTGGTGCCAGCAGCCGCGGTAATTCCAGCTCCAATAGTGTATATTAGAATTGTTGCGATTAAAAAGCTCGTAGCTGGATCTTGGCTTTGAGGCGGCTGGTCACCTTTGGTTACAATTGCCGTCCTCATAGCCTCATGATCAGACTGCTGCGGCAACAACTGGCACGACAGGCTGGTGACGATTTTACTTTGAACAAATTAGAGTGCTCCAAGCAGGCGAATCCACGCCCGCATAGCCAAGCATGGAATAATGGAATAGAACCTCGGTTCTATTTTGTTGGTTTTTGGAACCCGAGGTAATGATTAATAGGAACAGGCGGGGCATTCGTACTATGGCGCGAGAGGTGAAATTCTTGGAACGCCGTGGGGCGTACTGAAGCGAAAGCGTTTGCCAAGAATGTTTTCATTAATCAAGAATTAAAGTTAGAGGATCGAAGGCTATCAGATACCGCCCTAGTTCTAACCATAAACGATGCCGACTAGCAATCCGCCGGGTTACTTCTATGACTCGGCGGGCAGCTTCCGGGAAACCAAAGTCTTTGGGTTCCGGGGGAAGTATGGTTGCAAAGCTGGAACTTAAAGGAATTGACGGAAGGGTACCACAAGGAGTGGAGCATGCGGCTTAATTCGACTTAACACGGGAAAACTCACCCAGTCCGGACACTGGAACGATTTACAGATTGAGAGCTCTTTCTTGATTCAGTGGGTGGTGGTGCATGGCCGTACAGCCACTGGCGTGAGTAGGCGGTTAATTCCGCACGAAACTGGTGTGACTCTCGCCTTTAAATAGCCTCGGTAGTAGCCGAGGAGACTAAAGTCGACTTCTTAGAGGGATGTCGCATGAAAGAAGGCCAGTACAGGTCTGTGATGCCCTTAGATGTCCGGGGCCGCACGCGCGATACAGTGGGCGATTCAAAGAGTTTCCTGGTCGAAGAGGACTCTGGGAAATCTTGGATAACTAGAATACCGTTCGTGGTTGTGATGGGGGTCTGCGATTCTTCCCGTGAACTAGGAATTCCCAGTAGGCGCGAGTCAGCATCTAGTGTCGAATATGTCCCTGCCCTTTGTACACACCGCCCGTCGCTACAACCCAATGATGACTAGTTGAGTACCTCGGACTAACGTGGCTGCAGTGGCCCTCGTGTCATTCTGCTCCGTGTTGGAATGAGGTGTGAAACTTGTCTTCATGGGGAAGTAAAAGTCATAACAAGGTTTCCGTAGGTGAACCTGCAGAAAGATCAAGACAAGCATCTCATGCTCCGCCATAGATCTCCTAAGGAAATGATCATCCCTAATGGGAGGAATTCGAACGCAATCAGGAAAAGCCATGGTGTCCAACCAGACGGGCGAGGTCCCCTTCCTTGTCTTCGTCTGGGACTCGGGACTGGGGTAACCCGGAGGGTACCAGTCTGGCCCGCCTTGTGCGGGTTGGCCCTCACTAGGCTGCAGGTCGGCGTGAACCTGTATCGATCACTGCAAGGCTGCTGTGGAATAGCATCCCTTTGGTCTTTTCCGAATGTCTGAGACTGGATTGATCCCATTCTGGGTCTCAGCAGGGTACTTATACCGAGTGTCGTGCTTGGAGGAAGTTCGTGGCTCGTCCACGAAGAAAGTTTAAAGATGTTCCGCCCCATCAATCCCCATTTGGCGAAAGCTACTGGGCAATGTTTTTGATTTGACGAAGCTGCTGTTGGTTGTGTGCTGCTCTGTGTCTGGCAAACATTGATGTCGAGTGCGAGAATCGGGAAGAGAGAGAGAAATAACCCAGGGCCTGCCAATAATGTTGCTCCGTCACGACTTTGATCGTCCCGTGATTCTCTGGAATCTCTTGGGTGCACGGGCAATGCGGCGGGTACGCAATCGGCAGTATACTGGACTTGTGAAGATAGAGCGGTAACCCAGGGCCTGCCAATAATGTTGCTCCGTCAGATCTTTGATCGTCCCGTGATTCTCCGGAATCTCTCGGGCGCACTGGCTATGCGGCGGGTACGCAATCGGTAGTATACTGGGCTTGTGGCGAGAAAGTTCCCGATTCCCTTCGGTGTCTCTGTGACTTGGATGTGGAGTAGTCGTTATTGTGTTTGCTGGTGACGGTCTTGTACTGTGCATTGGCTACGCGATCGGCCAGGGCGGATGGCAGTGTCGTGTGAGTCGTAGGGATTAGTTCTTGTGACTAAAGCTGAGTGGCGCAAAACCGTAAGGTGTGAGATCCGTCAAACCTGGATTGCGTATCACCATCCTGCTACGACTGGGCGGGATTAGGGCACGGCATAACTCAGCATTGGTTGGTTTGTTGGTGTGCGCAGCATGTAGGTCCTTTGTTTTAAGCTGGTTGGAGCCATTGGACTAGTGGCGATGTTTCGATGATGAATCGTTGGGTCCTGGGCTTGGATCTGCCATTCTGATGTGGAGTTGAGCCATTAGACCAGTGGTGACGAAGACTTGACCGATGAGCACTGTAGCCCCGATGTTCTAGGCTGGTCGAGCAGTTTGGACTGGTGGTGACTCTTTGGTGGTGAGCGATGGATCCCCCTTGCCTTCGTGCCGGCATATCCCCGTTTTAAACCGGAGTCGACCCTTCAGACCGAGTTGCGAGACTGGTGCAAATGTAAGCTGTTGCATCGACGATCCAAAGTCTTCTTGTGAGGATGGATCCCTTGCCTTAGGTACGATGTTTCGTTCTAAGCTTGTCGAGCTGTTTGGACTAGTGGCTTTGGTGGAGATCGGTACGCCTTTCTAAACCGGCTGTTGGACCAAGTAAGCGAGACTAGTGGTGCGCATTCTCGTCCTTTGGCTACACTGTTCCGAACTGGTCGAGCTTTTTGGACTTTGGTTGTGGATTGGTTGTGGGTCTTGCTAGCGGATCCCACTCCTCATAAATCAACCTGTACCGAATTGCGAGACTGGTGATGAACAGTGTAAGTCCTCGATGTTGGGCTCGATGTTCTAAACTAGGTTGGAGCTGTTTGGACTAGTGGCTTTGCTTGGTGAAGATTGGGACGCCTTTTTAAACTGGGATGAGCCATTGACCGAGTAGCCAAGACTTGGTGGTGAGCATTCGTTCTCCTTGAGGGTGTGCTGTCTCTGAGCTGCCCCTCTTGAGCACATAACTGGTTCAGGATGTTGGCTGCAGGCCTGTGAGTCTGGTGAGTCCTGGTGTCTGGCTTGGCCCTATCGTAAGCTTCCTCCGTCGGTCTTCGGGCTATGGACGGGTACGCAAGGGTGGCACGTCGGGCCGTGGTTGAGCTCGAGTAAGTGGACGATCCTTACTTGCTTGCTTTGCATGTCTCCGTCTTGGATTGGGAGTGCTCGAGTGGTGGGCGACGTGATTGTTGCTTTTTGTTGTTCCCTGGGATGCGTTGACCCGTGGGCGAATGGGTCTGGTGATGTGCTGGCAGAAAGCGCTTGAACCTTAGCGGCTTGGCCCTACTGTAAGCTTCCTCTGTCGGTCTTTGGGCTATGGATGGGTACGCAAGGGTAGCATGTTGAGTCGTGTTCAAGCTGGAGTATGCACACGATCCTAACTTGCTTGTTCCACGTGCGTTCGTGCCCCGGGTTGAGCTTATTAAGTTACAGATGGGCGTTTCTGAGTCCGGGATGTGTTGGCTGTGGGTGAAAGAGACTGGTGATGTGCTGCTGAAAGAGTTTGTTCCGGCTTAGCCCTACCGTAAGCTTGCTCCGTTGGTCTTCGGGCTATGGATGGGTACGCATGGGTAGCATGTTGAGCCGTGTTCGAGCTTGAGTAAATGGACGATCCTAACTCGATTACCTGGTGCCTCTGTGTCTTGGATTTGGATTAGTCTCTGAGCTAGTCGGAGCAGTTGGACTAGTGGCGATGCTTCGGTGGCGAGTGGTATGCCATTCCGAACTGGAGTTGGGCCGTTGGACTGGCAGCAAAGACTTGGTGAAGAGCAGCCAGACAGCTGATATGCCAGCCGATATGGCACCTGATATGCCAGAGTTGTGTGCGTCTGGGCATTTCTGAGTTCAGGATGTGTTGGCTGTGGGCGAAAGAGTCTGGTGATGTGCTGATGAAAAAGTTTGAAGTTTGGCTCAGCCCTACCATAATCTTACTCCGTCGTTCTTCGGGCTGCGGTTGGGCAGGTAAGGGTAGCATGCTGAGCCGTGTCCTGAGCTTGAATAGGAAGACGATCCTGACTCGTTGCGTCGTGCCTCTGTGTCTTGGGTTATAGGTGTGCCTTAGCCACTCTGTGTCTAGGGAACATTGATGTCGAGTGCGAGAATCGGGTGTGAAAGACTGCGAGCCCGGGGCCTGCCATTTATGTTACTCCGTCAGGTCTTTAATCGTCCGTGATTCTTCGGAATCTCTCGGGCGCACTGGCTATACGGCGGGTAGGTTACAGGTAGTATACCGGGTTTGTTGCGAGAAAGAAATTCCCGATTCCCTTCGGTGTCTCTGTGACTTGGATGAGGAGTTGTTATTTGCTGGTGTTAGTCTTGTACCGTGCATCGGTGATGCTATCGGCCAAGTAGCAATGTCGCGCGAGCCGTAAGGATTAGTTCTCGTTACTAAACCTGGACGGCGCATCACCATCCCGCCCAGGAGAGATGAGAGCACGACATAACTCGGCATTGGTTGGCTTGTTGATGAGGACAGCGTGTGGGTTATTTGCTCAAAGCTGGTTGCAGCCGTTGGAGTAGTAGCGATACTTCGGTGATGAATTGGTGGGTCCTCGCGTTCGGGCTTGGATCTGCCATCCTGATCTGGAGTGGAGCCATTGGACCGGTGGCAAAAGACTTGGCTGATGAGCACTGTGGTCCCAACGTTCTAGGCTGGTCGATCTGTTTGGACTGGTGGCGATGCTTTGGTGGTGAGCGACGGATCGCCCTTTCCTAAACCGGAGTCGACCCTTTGGACCGAGTTGCAAGACTGGTGCAAACGTAAGCTGTCCTATCGACGATCACCCAGTATTGTGAGGATGGATCCCTTGCCTTTAGGTTCGACGTTTCGTTCTAAGCTTGTTGAGCTGTTTGGACTAGTGGCTTTGGTGGAGATCGGCACGCCTTTCGAAACTGGCTGTTGGACTGAGTAAGCTAGAAGAGCGGTTAGCAATCTCGTCCTTTGGGTGCACTGTTCTGAACTGGTCGAGTTGTTTGGACTAGTGGCTTTGGTTGTGGGTTCTGCTAGTGGACCCCACTCCTCGTAAGTCAACCTGGACCGAATTGCGAGACTGGTGATGAGCTGTGTAAGTCCTCCATGTTAGGCTCGATGTTCTAAACTAGGTTGGAGCTATTAGGTCTAGTGGCTTTGCTTGGTGAAGATTGGGACGCCTTTCTAAACTGGGTTGAGCTGTTGGACCGAGTAGCAAAGACTTGGTGGTGAGCACTCGTCCCTTGAGGGTGTGCTGTCTCTGAGCTGGTCAGAGCAGTTGGACTAGTGGCGATGCTTTGGTGGTGAACGATGGATTCCCCTTGCCTTTGTGCTGGCAGATCTCCGTTCTAAACTGGGTTGAGCCGTTGGACCAGCAGCAAAGACTTGGCGACAAGCAGCGGGCCTCATCTTCGGGCTTGGAAGGTTCTAAGCTGTGTGAGTCATTTGGACTGGTGGCAACGCTTTGGCAGTGAGCGGTGGGTTCGTCCTGTAGCACATCTCCAGAGTGCTGCCGGACCTAGCGGCACTAGTGGCGGTGAGCCCTTTAAGCTCGGAGAGGTCTCTTGGAACTGGTTGGAGCAGTTGGACTAGTGGCTTCGCTTCGGTGACGAGTGGTACTCCATTCTGAACTGTAGCTGAGCTATTGGACCTGCAGCAAAGACTGGTTGGAACTTGTTGAAAGGCAGTCGTTCCAAGCGTTACCAGTGCTACACTAAAGTGGGTGTTTGACGAGACATTCATGAACTAGCTGGCTGATGAGGTGGCTAGGTGTCGAACATTGGGACGGTCGTGTTTTCCGATGAGTTCCGTAGTGTAGTGATCCACCCAAGGCCCGTCTTTCCTTCTGGTCTCGAAGGTTAGGCAATCGACGAATGTGGATCATGAGGGTGTGGAGGCGGGCCGAGACCACTATTTACAAGCCTGAGGATGACCCTTACTGGATGATGACTTGGCATGTGGCTAAGTCCAAAAAATTGGACTTTGTACTGAGGGGCTGGACATGGTCTCGACCATCCCTGAATCAAAAGAGACCCGCATACTAGCCAAGCTTCGCAATGGTGGAGTTTGGCTTTTTTTAACCCATATGGTGACGGTTAACATCGCAATACCCAGAGAGTTTGACTAAGTCCCAGCAATGAGGCAGGGTTTGGCTTTTTTTTTACCCTTAGAATGGTGACGGTTAACATCACAATACCCAGAGAATTTGGCTAAGTCCAAGTCTTGCCAGACCCTGCAATGAGGCTGGGTTTGGCTTTTTTCCTGACCTTTTTTCATTACCCCATATGGTGACGGTTAACATCGCAATACCTAGAGAATTTGGCTAAGTCCCCACAATGAGGCTGGGTTTGGCTTTTTTCCTGACCTTTTTTCATTACCCCATATGGTGACGGTTAACATCGCAATACCTAGAGAATTTGGCTAAGTCCCCACAATGAGGCAGGGTTTGGCTTTTTTTTTACGCTTAGAATGGTGATGGTTAACATCGCAATATCCAGAGAATTTGGCTAAGTTCCATCCAAAGAAAACTCCACACCCCGCCGTCACCTGAGACCTGGCATTCGTCACGGTTTCACACTCGGATTGAGCACCTGAAGCCACGACGAATACCAGGTCCAGCGACAGTGAGGTTTGGGGCTTTTAGTATTTTCCTGAAAAGTCAAAGTCACAGTTAGGCAAAGGGAAAACATAATTCTGAACAAAGGTTACAAGATTTATTCAGCGTTGGCTGCACAAAGCTATTCAAGTTCAATGAAAATTCAACCTAAAAATCGAGATCCAGGCGATCTTGATGCAGCTGCCGACAAGTTCGTCCACCGTGCCTTCTTCTCGAGCTTTCTTCCGTGCACACGTTCGTGCGACAAGTGGCGCACCACCAGATGGTCTCGTGCTATTCCTGTTTGTACTTCATGCACACCTGGCATCTGCGGCTCCTTGTACTCTTTTCGTGGCGATGACTGGTACCCAAGACGGCTGGAAGTCTTATGGGGCGTGTCTTGCGTCCTCGATTGATGAGTTGGTTGGCCAGCGATCTTCGGTAAGTCAGCTGGGAGTGTTCGCCGGCCTTATCGAGGCCACAGACCATGAGCATGTTGAGCCTGGCGTTGACGAGAATCTGGTTGAGCTTTTGGAAGAAAAGTTAGCGGTGCCATCTAATCGACCTCCTGCCGACGCAGAACAAGGAGATGAGGTGATTGGCCATGTCCACGCTATTCATGCACTCCATGTAAGTCGTGGCTGCTGCTGGGCAAGTGACTAGGTGTTTTTTGCCCCGATGAATATTCCGACGGTACATTTTCCGGCCAAGGGATCCACGTGGGTGCTGAGTAGAGGGACAGCCTTGGTGTCACACCAGATGCTCAGCAGTAGCCGGCCGCTCTAACACAGAACACTGTCGCCACGTTCGTGCTCCTTCTTGAATTTGCGCAACTCCTCCGGGAATTCGTATGGCAATCCGGTAGCATTGGCTCGAAGGCTCCCGCATCCAAAGGTTCCTAGCTTGGCGTAGAGGACCTGAAACAGCAACGCCGAAGTGAAGCAGACGATGGTGTAACCCTGGTTGAGGTAGTGGCGCACGGAGTAGATCGTTGTGTGAGCCATTTTTTGTTGTTCTTGAGTTCCTTTGCGGGGTCTTGGGTGGGGTCAATGGCCATGTGGCGCTTTTTTCCAATGTGTGCCTCGTCGTTGAGGATGTAACCATCAAACGGGTCGCAGAGAGTGAAGTGTTCAAAGTCGACCTTGATGGGCTTCTTGGGCTGGTATACCTTGATCTTGGGTCTGCAAGTGTATGCAGTCATGGACTCGTCTATGCAGAGAATTGCTCCGGGGTTCCTGCACTTGCGGAATGCCTGGTTGATGGCCTCCATCATCGGTCGCACCATCATTATTGCGTCCATGTCCTCCTTGGCCTTCTACTCTTCCATGGCTTGCCTGGTCGTGGGCGATGCAGTCTGGGGATCGGTACCGGTGAATGGCGGTTCTTCGGACAGCCGAAAGTTGTCTCAAATTTGATTGAAGCTTGTTCTGATCATGGTCGATCTGATGGAGTGGTTTTCCAGGTCTGGGGACGTGGACCAATACTGCGCCATCTCCGCCAAGTCGTTGTAACCCATGAGTACCAGTATTCTGATGAAGGCCAGAAACTCGTCTTTCGTCAATGGTGCCCAAGTGGGAGTGGGATGTGGTTCCTTCCGTTTCGGCGATGTTTGGCAGGCTTGCGTGGTTGTCGTTACTGCTGGGTCTTGGCTGGAGTTGGAGTTGGAAGTGGCCTCTGCTTTTTCCCCTGGCTGAGGAACTTGTGACGATGCGACCATTGATGGTGTCTCCTTGGCAGCTGGTTCTTGGCTAGAGTTAGACCCTGTTTCTTCCCTTTGGATTTGCGCTGGCTGGATCGGCGACGTTGACGACGAGGACTCTGAATGGCTCCTTGAGTGTCTTGTCCACCTCTGCACACATCTGCTCTAGCACCAACCATTCTACGCTCGGATCTTCTGGAGGTTCTGTTCTTGGGTCTTCTGGGGGTTGTACTGGTGGAGCGCTTGGCTGAGACTGTTGTTCGCTGAAACGGTGATTGACATATTGGGTTATACTGGCGTGGCGCATCTTCTGGAGGTAGCCACTTCGAGGAGGCAATAATCGGTTCCTTTTTTTGCTCGGATGGCTCGGGGAACATATTACTTCTGTTGATCTTGTCGTACAGTACGACTCGCCAACATCGTTTCATGGCTTCTAGTTTACTCGGTTCCAGTGACGGTGGCGGTGATTGTGGGGGTGGTGGCTTGATTACATTGTCTGTCGCTGTGGTGGCTCTCTCTTCCTCCTCCTCCTACGAAACGATGCAGAATACTTCCTCGGATTCTTTCTTTATGAATGTACCTGAAAGACCCCGAGGGATAAGAACGAGTCCTCTTTTGGTTCGTCTCATAAATGGCCGCGGCTGCGATATTGGGACTTTTGGTTTTGGCTTGCAATTTTGGCTGGACGACGAGACCTTCTCTGCTGATATGTTACGTAGTAGGACCAACCAACCGGGCTCATATGTGGGCGACGTCACTTCTGATGATTGCATTGGCATGGGAGTAGAGGTTTCTGTTAAGGTTGGAGGTCGTGGTGGGCTTTCTGGCCTTAGCAGTCGTGGTGGACTGTCTGGCCTTCCTTCTTCCTCCTCACTGCTGGACGTCGTAAGGCAGGTGTCGGCATCGTCCTCTGACTCGGTTTCTTTTATTTCATCACCTAACTCATCCTCATCGTTGACTGATTCTTGGCTGCTGCCTTCATAGTAGTCTTCATTTTCCTCGCAGTAATATGGGTACTCTAATTCGTCCTCCTCCTCGGCCACATCTGTTTCTGGCATTGGCGGCTGTACTTGGCTTGACCCAGCTTCTTCCATGTGGAAGTCTGGTCGTGGTATTCCCAGCTGTGGTTCAGTCAGAATTCCAGTGAGTGGCAAAAACCGGCAGTAAGTGATGTGGGGTGGTGATAGACGTGGTGGTCATAGTGGTAATAACAGTAAAGATTGTATGGTAACGATCGGTGATGGGTTGTTTGCTGGATCGACTTCAGGTTACATCACTTGAATGATACGTAAATAAGTAAAGCTGTCTTACTGTCATACGTAAGCTCCAGTATGTAATTTCGTTGATGGATTGCTTCCCATTTACCTTTATATTATTGCAGCGATTTACACCTATTTACTCAACTTTGTTGAAACCTTACGATTGTAGATAATCTAATCATATCAGAAGGGGCGGTATGATAGTGACCTCCTATTGTTCACTGCTATAAATCAGGACAGGACACGTAAATGAAACATGACTGCCTAAACGTGAATTACTGTTCTACATTAGTTCTAGTGCATAATTTTCGTTGAGTGCTTACTTCCACTTTACCTTTATTTTATTTACAGCAATTTATGTCTATTTCTTGATCACTTGTTATGCTCTAAGAGTATAAATAACCATCCTGTATTGTATCTTTTGTCATGGATTTTATGGTTTGGTAATTTGGTGTCTAAGAATTTATAAATACTCATTTTTCTACTATAGACAGTGCTGACCCAAACAATGTTGAGAAATAAACTATATATATATAGTTATATAGTTGTATATTACTATTTTCCTATTACTTTACTTAGGATATTACTTTATCCTTTATAGCTCCAGTATCTAATTTTCGTTGATGGCTTGCTTCCCATTTACCTTTATATTATTACAGCGATTTACACCTATTTACTCACCTTTGTTGAAACCCTATGAATGTAGATAATCTAATCATATCAGAAGGGGCGGTATGATAGTGACCTCCTATTGTTCACTGCTTTACGTCAGGCCAGGACACGTAAATGAAACATGACTGCCAAAACGTGAATTATTGTTCTACATTAGTTCCAGTGTATAATTTTCGTTTAGTGCTTACTTCCACTTTACCTTTATTTTATTTACAGCAACTTATATCTATTTCTTGATCACTTTTTGAGCCTTAAGAATGTAATACCCATTTTTCATTGTATTTTATGTCATGGACTTTATGGTTTGGTAATTGGGTGTCTAATAAGTTTATAAATACTCATTTTTCTTTTATAGACATTGTTGACCTAGACAATGATGAGAAATAAATATATTACCATTTTCGTATATATTGCAGTCTTCTTTTGCCACGTGCATTCAAAGTGAAATTTTTGCATTTATTCTTATTATTTTTATTATAAAGCATTTATCGTTAGGAACGTTATACTTTTCATATAATATCAAAGTACAACAACATGATAGAAACATTGGGTTTAATTACTAAAAAAAAGGCTTTCAATTCCTTTATCCTGTATTTCTTTCTTAGACCCCACTAATGTATAAAGTCATTAAGGCAAGGACCATTTTTTAAAAGGTGCGAACATGTCCCTGAAAAGTCGTGATTTATTAGTTCACTTGTGCACTTATTGGCTACATATCTTAGACAATAGACATCACTTGAATAATATGTAAGTGCATGTGGATTTTTACACTGTGTCGTTTTTAGCACATAGTTTTTGCTGATGAGTTATTTTCATTTTACCTTTATATTATTGGCAGAAACTAAAGTCTATTTTTTTTTGTTTGATGAACAATATGACGGTAAACTAATTTATTTCCCTCTCACTGCCACTGCTCCAGCACATTCGGTCGAATGGCGTGCTGGCAAAGGTTGGAATCTCTAAAATGGTTTAATAAGTAATCTTTGTCCCTGTGGTCATAGTGGTAATAACAGTAAAGATAGTATGGTAGCGATAGGTGATGGGTTGTTTGCTGGATCAACTTCAGGTTACATCCCTTGAATGGAACGTAAATAAGTAAAGTTGTCTTACTGTCATACGTTTGCTCCAGTATGTAATTTTCGTTGATGGGGGGGGATTGAGGCTTAATGGCGCGTCGACAACTTGGTCATTAGCGCCAACCTCAGTCACAGTGCAGTGGTCCGGGTTGCCACTGCACCACACATTACAGAGGTGTTATTCAAACCCCTAATCTAAATCTTGTCATACATCTGTACCTCCTGCAAAAATTGAAAAACACCGGACAGGAGGACAGACTTATCGCCCAACTGACGCGCAATGTCATGCGGAAGATGGAACCGACGACGAACACCATCAAGATGGCGACAATCAACAAGTAAGTGCCGGACCTTAATTGGCCGTCGACACCAAGAACATTCAGGAGGGTCAACCCCCCGCAAAAGGAAACAGTGAGTAAGTCGGGTGTGACCAATTCGCAAACGGGCCAACACAACCACCTCACGGCGACTGCGGCGACACGCCGAGTGCCACTCCTCGACAGTGCCTTTAATGGCCCGTAACTTATTAGCGTCCTGTCTGTCCCACAAGGTTTACCAAAAAGCGTGTAACCTCAGACGCAGAGTTGGAAAGGCATCTGAGGGAACAAGGCTGAGATCCCTACCGAGAGAGCCAGAAAGGGCCCCTTTCGCAGCAGAATCAGCTTGTTCATTCCCTGCTATCCCAACATAGCCCGGGATCCAGCAGAAAAGCACGGTTTTCCGCTGGCCAGGCAAGCGGGAAAGCAAAGCTTGGACACGTTGTGTCAAGGGGTTCCGAGGATTGTAATTCGCCAAGGACTCTAGGGCACTCATGGAATCACTAAAGACAATGAAATGCGTGCCCTGAAGGCCAAGGATCCATTCCACCGCCAAACCAAGAGCCAAAAGCTCTGCAGAGAACACAGAATAGCCTGATGGAAGGCGATGGGCAACCGTTACACCCTTACACACAAGCACACGCCACGCCAACGTCGGACTTCGACCCATCAGTAAACAGGCGCAGATAACCGGCGTACTGAGAACTCAGCCGCTGGAACTCCTGTAAGTACCTTGCTGGTAGAGTGGAACCCTTCGGGAGGGACGCCAGAGAAAAAATGAAACTGCCACCTGGGACAAGCCAAGGGGCAACTGGTATTCTCCCTAGCCTCAAGACGCAGGGCATTTCAAAGGCTATCACCCGACAGGACTGCTGGAGCCTATCGCGGAAATCACCCTTACCCACCCTGCGTCTACCGACTCGCAAGTCTGGCCCAAAAACCATGGACCAAGCAGGACTGGATTGCACAGCACGCAAACGCACAGCATACTGAATGGCAAGCTGTCGCCGACGAATGGCCAAAGGTGGCTCCGAGGCCTCAGTATAGAGGCTGACCACTGGAGAAGTTCGAAAAGCCCCAGTCGCCACACGCAGGCCACTGTGATGCACAGTGTCCAACATCCGGAGAATGGAGTCGCTAGCCGAATCATAGACCATACACGCATATTCAAGTTTGCTGCGGACAAGGGCTCGGTAGAGGCGCAACATGGCAGCGCGATCGGCACCCCATGAAGTGCCCAACAGGACCCGCAAGATGTTAAGCGCCCGCAAAGCCTTGTCTTTAAGCTGACGTAAGTGTGGAAGCCAAGACAACCTGGAATCGAAAACTAGACCCAGGAAACGTGCCTGTGGGACAACAGGAATCTGTGCCTGTCCCAAATACAGGCAAGGATCCGGGTGCAGTGTTCGTTGGCGGCAAAAGTGGATGCACACAGTCTTGTCCGGAGAAAACCGGAAACCATTACTCACCGCCCAGGTCTGGACTTTGTTAATTGCCAGCTGTAGCTGCCGCTCGCAGGTCTGCATGCGAGCTGCCCGAAAGCGCAGGCCGAAGTCATTGACAAACAATGACTGGGGAACAGCAGCTTGCTGAGTAATGGGGTTGATCCCTATAGCAAACAAGACGACACTAAGAACACCTCCTTGAGGCGGTATCCCGTCAAAACAGCGCGGAAATAACAGCGCGCGACAAAACAGCGACGTCAAAACAGCGTGACGACAAAACAGCGCACGACAAAACAGCGCACGACAAAACAGCGTAATGACAAAACAGCGCAACTACAAAATAGCGCACGACAAAATAGCGCACGACAAAATAGCGCAAAAAGTGTTTTAATACGATGATACTTCGAGAATTATCAATGCTCTCCTCTTTCCAAAGTGCAAAGCTAGATCCCCAATTAGCATACTATAATAAAATTTTCATGTGCTGATGGGGGAGGTACGAAGATAATAATTTTCGTTTAGGTCTAAAAAATTACTTTTAGTTACAAGCTGTAAATAAGAATAAAAACAATAGGTTTAGCCTTCAGGGTCAGCATGGCACCGTAGCTCAACCTGCTAACGCGTTATGTGTGTGCCTTCGTCAGGCTTACTATTGCTGGTTCGAATTTCGTTACATCTCGCTCGACTATTTTCTTGGCATTGCCCACAACTTTCAGTTACAAGTCTGATTTTATTTTATCCAGCCTGTTAGTTTTACTTTTTTTTATTGACAAGTCCTGACAATTTTACTGACTGAGCTATCATCACGTGAAAATCATGACGTTTTAAAAATTAGGACTTTTTTATTTGACAAGTCTTTTTAACCAGCATCACACCTATGAGTAAAGATTATACAGACTGAGCTATTGTCACGGGAAAATCATCACATTTTAAAATTCAGGCTATTTTTTTTAACAAACCTTTTTAACCAACATCAAACCTTCTTACATTTATAAGTAAAGATTATGATTTTTGTATGCAAACAAATCACTAAGGGCGTTATGTGTTCCGGTGTTTTTTGGGGGTGTAAACGATTTTACGACAGGGAGGAGGGGGGGGGATAGCTTCTTTTTTTTCAAGAAGGGAAAACCACCAGCAATATGAAAAATGATTCAGCACATGAAATAGGGTATTAGTTTGATATTTTCTTAGTTTGATATTTGTCTCATTGATAATTTCGAAGTATCATCGTTTTAAACAACTTTTTACGCTATTTTGTCGTGTACTGTGTTGTCGTCGCGCTGTTTTGTCGTGCGCTATTTTGTTGTCACGCTGTTTTGTCGTGCGCTATTTTGTCGTGCGCTATTTTGTCGTCACGCTGTTTTGACGTCGCGCTGTTTTGTCGTGCGCTGTTTTGTCGTGCGCTGTTTTGTCGTCACGCTGTTTTGACACCGCTGTTTTGTCGTGCGCTGTTATTTCCGCGCTGTTTTGACGTACATCCCCTTGAGGCACACCATTTTCCAAGACAAACGGGCGGGAAAGAGTCGCCCCGACACGAACACGAAAAGAACGGCCTGAGAGGTAAGCGGAAAGCAACAGTGGCATCCGTCCCCTCAAGCCACAGTTATAGAGATTACGGAGAATCCCATAACGCCAGGTCGTATCATAAGCCTTCTCCAAGTCAAAGAAAACCTGAACCAGATGTTGACGCAGGCGAAAAGCCTCCCTCACATCCGATTCAAGGGCAACCAGATGATCGATGGTTGACCGAAAACGTCGAAAGCCACACTGGGACGCAGATAAGAATCCGCGTGATGCCAGCACCCAGACCAACCTCTCACTGACCATCCGTTCCATAAGTTTACAGACACAGCTAGTCAGAGCAATTGGGCGATAACTGGAAGGAGCAGTAGGGTCTTTGCCCGGTTTCACAATCGGGATGACCACTGCTGTCCTCCACGCTGCCGGAACAGAGCCTTCTGCCCACACACGGTTGAACATCTCCAGCAAGAACTGCTGGGAGGCAAGAGGCAGATGTTTCAACAGCTGATAGTGAACATCATCAGGCCCTGGGGCGGAGTCATGCGACTTGGACAAAGCGGAAATAAATTCCTGCCTGGTGAACGGTAAATTGTACTCCTCTAGCCCGTCGGAGCGAAAGTCTAGAGGGTGAGCCTCTTCACTACGCTTTATTCTGAGGAAACCAGGATCATAATGGTTATCACTCGAAACCTGCGCAAACGCAGACGCAAGACAGTCGGCGATATCCGGCACAGAAGAGATCACGGTATTCGCCACCTTCAGCTGTGAAACCGGGGAAGGCATGGTCTTCCCCGAGATCTGGCGCACCTTCCGCCACACCTGCTGAGAAGGCGTGGAGCGCGTGATCGACGAAACATAAACTGCCCACGAAGCACGTCTAGCCTCACGGATGACAAACCTGGCACGGTCACGACAGCGCTTAAAGGCTACAAAGTTGTCAGCAGTTAGGCTGACTGTAAACGCACGCAACGCTCGCTGGCGGGCCTGAATGGCCTTCTCGCAAGCAGGTGTCCACCACGGAACAGGAACCCGCCGCGGCTGAGTGGACGTACGCGGGATAGTAGCATGAGCAGCAGCAAGGACCACGTCAGCGAAATGAGTGGAAAGTTCATCCACATCAGAAAAGCCCTTAACCGCACGCTGAAATACAGCAGCCTCAGCAAAAGCTGACCATTCAGCACGTTTAACCGCCCAGCGGGCTGGCCTGGAAGCCACAGAACCCCCTTGTGTTGTGGACGACACAATGGGGAGGTGATCGCTCCCATGCAGATCGGCAGTGACACCCCAAGTGAAGTGAATTAGGATGGCCAGCGAGCAAAAGGCTAAGTCCACCGCTGACCAATTGCCCGTGGCCAGGTTACAGTGTGTCATGGCTCCATCGTTCAGGATGCAAACAGACCCCCTCTGCATCCACTCCTCAAGAATCCTCCCTTTGTTGTCTGTATGAGGTCCCCCCCCACTGGACTTGGTGGCTGTTAAAGTCGCCCAGCAACAGAAAAGGGGCAGGAAGCTGGCGGACCAGGTCCTCCAGGTCACCAACCCCAAAGACCTCATCCGGTGGTAAATAAAGCGAACAGACAGTAATATCCAAATGGAAAGAAACACGAACTGCTACCGCCTGAAGCCTAGTGTGCAGAGGCACACTGGCATGCGGCTGAGAGTATTGAACCAGCACTGCAACACCACCATGTGCACGTGGCACAGGGTCAGCATCCAGACGGTAGACAGAATAACCTCGAACAACCGGATTATCTGACGCCTTAAAGTAGGTTTCCTGTAGACAGCAGCACAGAGGTCGCCAATGCGACAAAAGCAGCTGCAGCTCTTCGGCATGGGTCAGATAACTTTGGCAGTTCCACTGAACGATGGCATGCGCAGGCATTAGGGTGGGCTGAAGACTGAATCATTCTCCTCAACTCCTC
Source organism: Lithobius niger (assembly GCA_023313725.1). Lineage (NCBI taxonomy): Eukaryota > Metazoa > Arthropoda > Chilopoda > Lithobiomorpha > Lithobiidae > Lithobius > Lithobius niger. Next base: position 17,838 of record JAHWFP010189038.1, read on the forward strand.
CTCTGGGCGATCCGAAAACATCCGAATCCTCACCCGAATCAAAAGATGGAGTGAGGTTCAGAACGAAGTTGTCCTCGGAAGGAGGAAAAAGTTCTGGAGAATTGGAACAGGAAATCTCTCCCTGTTCCATGGGCAAAGTAGTATCAAGATGTTGAGGGGACACAACGGACCAGTCAGCAAGCCGGCCGTTTAACGGCAGGGTGGGAACCCGTTGATGGCTTGTTTCCCATTCACCCTTATATTATTGCAGCGATTTACAGCTATTTACTCACCTTTGTTGAAACCTTATGAATGTATATAATCTAAACATATCAGAAGGGGTGGTATGATAGTGACCTCCTGCTCACTGCTTTAAGTCAGGCCAGGACACGTAAATGAAACATGACTACCAAAACGTGAATTATTGTTCTACATATTATTTAGTTCTAGTGTATAATTTTCGTTGAGTGCTTACTTCCACTTTACCTTTATTTTATTTACAGCAATTTATATCTATTTCTTGATCACTTTTTAAGCCTTAAGAGTATAATAACCATTCTGTATTGTATCTTATGTCGTGGACTTTATGGTTTGGTAATTTGGTGTCTAATAAGTTTATGAATACTCATTTTTCTTTTATAGACATTGTTACCCTGGACCAAGGTGAGAAATAAATATATTACCATTTTCGTATATATTACAGTCTTCTTTTGCCACGTGCAGTCAAAGTGAAATTTTTGCATTTATTCTTATTATTTTTATTATAAAACATTTATCGTTAGGAACGTTATGCTTTTCATATAATATCAAAATACAACAACATGATAGAAACATTTGGTTTAATTGCTAAAAAAAAGGCTTTCAGTTCCTTTATCCTGTATTTCTTTCTTAGACCCCACTAATGTATAAAGTCATTAGGGCAAGGACCATTTTTTACAAGGTGCGAACATGTCCCTGAAAAGTCGTGATTTATTAGTTCACTTGTGCACTTATTGGCTACATATCTTAGACAATAGACATCACTTGAATAATATGTA
>JAHWFP010189040.1:8942-26210 GCA_023313725.1 Lithobius niger
GGACAACTCGTCCGCCCATACGTTGAGACTTCCTGCTATGTGGCGAGGAACAGGCGTGATTTCGCACTGCAGGCAGATCTCGAACAGGACGGAGGCTTCTTCCATGAGAGACTTCGAATGGGTGCCTCCACCTTTCTTCACATACGCTACAGCCGTGGCATTGTCGCACATGATGCCCACTGCCTGACCCTTCAGCCTCAGTTTCCAGGCAAGGAGCACTTTCCAGACCGCTCTGAGCTCCAGGACGTTGATATGCAGGACCTTCTCCTCTTCGCCCCAAATGCCTGATACAGTCTCCCCGGCAAGGTGAGCACCCCAACCTGACAGGGAGGCGTCCGAAAACAGGAGTAGCTCTGGAATGGGCTCGTGAATGGGCACTCCGACTTGAAGGTTTCCCTTCACCGTCCACCACGACAAGCTCTCCCTCGGGAGGTCCTGGAGAGGAATGATGTCCTTCCAACTGTTCCGTGGTTGCCACGCCGTCTTCCGAAACCAGTGAATTGGTTTCACACGCCAGTGGCCTAAGGGTACAAGTCTGGCGTTGGAGTCCAAGAGTCCAATGAGTGATGCTAACTCTTTCGCCGTCACCTTGGTCCTCCTGACGAAAGCCTTCACCGACGTTTTCGTCTTCACAACCCTTTCCAGCGTGGGTCTTACCAACATTGTGACGGTGTCGAACTCCGCACCCAGGAACACAAAGCAGGAGCTTGGAACTGGCCCTGACTTTTTGAGGTTTATACCAAGACCCAAATGTGAAAACAGGGAACTGCACATTTCCCACTGCTGTGTCAGAAGAAAACGGTCCTTGTTCCGAACCAGCCAATCGTCCAAGTAAGCATGAGCTTTGATGTGATGTAGGTGCAGATATGCAAGGACTGGTTTCAGCATCCGGGTAAACACGCATGGAGCCGTTGCTAAGCCGAAAGGAAGAGATTTCCATTGGAACGATTCCCCCCCCGCTACTAGGCGGAACAGGTGTCGAATCGAAGGATTGAGGGGAACGTGCAGATACGCATCCTCGAGATCGATAGAAATGGTAAACTCTTTGTGCTGGAGTGAGTCTCGAATGGATTCGATCGATTCCATCTGGAAATGTTCCTTTACAAGATGTTGATTGAGTTTCCGAAGATTGAAAATAACTCTGGATCCTCCTCCCTTCTTCGGAATCACCCTTGCTGGACTCCAGAATCCTGGACCGGGAGGTGCTTCTTCCACTGCCCCCTTCACGACTAGAAAGTTGATTTCCTCGATGAGTTCTGGAATTTCGGAACGGTTTACCAGCCAGTCGGGCGGGCAGTCTGTAGTTACAAGCCTGGTGACGAATGGCGGTGTATATCCCTCCTCCAGTGTCTGGATGACGAAGGGGTCCGACACAATCTTCTTCCAATGTCCAAGATGTCTGGCAATCCTTCCCCCCACCTGACGGTGAATGGGGGGGCGCCCTGACCATGCCCAGTCACTGACGTGGTGGTCTTCTGCCTCTTCCCCGGAAAGACCCTCGGCCACGCTGGTAACTTCCTGGTCCTTTCCCGCGTGACGAGGAGATGGGATGGTCACGAAAGGGCGAACGTTCCCTAGACTTGTCAACAGGCTTTTTGCCGCTACCCTTCCCTCCGTATGGCTCATTCCAATGTCCGGACGCTGGGTGTTGGATTTTTGCATACAAAGTCTTGCTTCGAGAGCTTCCATGGTTCGTGCTGACCGAGGTTTGGACTGGTCGCACCTTTTCTTTGAGTTCTGGAGCTAACACCAGCAAATGTCCATTAAACAAGTCTCCTGAACCATGAACTGGCAAAAGTCTCAACTTGCCCACTACATCCGCCGGGATCCCTGTCGCAGATTCGAGGAGGGCGTCCCGACGCCGAAAAGCATTGTTCATGAGTAGACAGCATTGCCAATTTAAACTATCTTTGTGGAATGATGACGCTCGTTTAAGAAGATGCATACACTCCCTAATTGTTTTATTTTCCCTGAGCTCCGGGTTGACAAGAGCCATCGCCTTCAAAGCTGCAGTTGATGAGTAAATGAGCTCTACTTGAGAGCTTGCCCTCATGCTGGCCCTCATCATGACATCGTCCTCTTCAAATTGTTGAGTGGGAGTTTTAATGAACGAGGGGTTCTTGAGAACCGAATCCAACTCAATGTTACACAGTTCAGTTACATATTCGGCCTCCTTGTAGGTCCGAAATCTCTTCTTATTTGGGGCACCTTTTCCTACAGATTTGAAGAACATATGTGTCTTCTTTGGGTCATGCGGTGGCAGAGGTTTAGAACATGACACAGGCAGTTCATTCTTCCTAGTTAGCGACTCTGTGTTTAGTAGTTGTCGAAACAGTACTGCAGATTGTGGCAGATGGGAGGGGCGCTGCTTATAACAACCCTCATTTGCCAGCGTCTCCATGGGGGGGGGGGGAGATTGAGGCTTAATGGCGCGTCGACAACTTGGTCATTAGCGCCAACCTCAGTCACAGTGCAGTGGTCCGGGTTGCCACTGCACCACACATTACAGAGATGTTATTCAAACTCCTAATCTAAATCTTGTCATACATCTGTACCTCCTACAAAAATTGAAAAACACCGGACAGGAGGACAGACTTATCACCCAATTGACGCGCAATGTCATGCGGAAGATGGAAACGACGACGAACACCATCAAGATGGTGACAATCAACAAGGAAGTGCCGGACCGTAAGTGGCTGTCGACACCAAGAACATTCAGGAGGGTCAAGCCCCCGCAAAAGGAAACCGTGAGTAAGTCGAGCGTGACCAACGCGCAAACGGGCCAACACCACCTCCTCACGGCGACTGCGGCGACACGCCGAGTGCCATTCCTCAACAGTGCCTTTAATAGCACGCAACTTATTACCGACTTGACTGTCCCACAAGGCTTGCCAAAAAGCGTGTAACCTCAGACGCAGAGTTGGAAAGGCGTCTGAGGGCACAAGGCCGAGATCCCTCCGGAGCGGGCCAGAAACGGCCCCTTTCGCTGCAGAAAGCGCTTGCTCATTTCCACCTATCCCAACATGGCCCGGGATCCAGCAGAAAAGCACGGTTTTACGCCGGCCAGGTAAGCGGGAAAGCAAAGCTTGGACACGTTGTGTCAAGGGGTTCCGAGGATTGTAATTCGCCAAGGACTCCAGGGCACTCATGGAATCGCTAAAGACAATGAAATGCGTGCCCTGAAGGTCAAGGATCCATTCCACTGCCAAACCGAGAGCCAAAAGCTCTGCAGAAAACACAGAATCCATGGGCGGGTCCTCCGTATCCTCCACTGGAGGAGGCCCCTCCTTGAAAAAACGAGTGTGTCTCAAATGCTTGAGCGCAATTTCTGTAAATTCCGCCCAAGGGACATATCCTGACCCTTCATTGAACGGGTCATCAGTGTTGTCCCCTTCAGATTCATCGCCACTCTCCGAAGCTCCGTTACCGCCCTCTTCTCCAGCTTTTCTCCTTTTAGACGACCCCTTGTCGTTACTTGAAGCCACAATCCCTCTTCTCTTCCTCGAGTCGTTTCCAACTCCAGAACCACCTTGGGCGGGAACTTCCAATCTTGAAATCAACTGCTGAGCATCCTCCGGAAGCGCTGCCATCGAACACTGTGCCACTGATGACTGTCTTCCTAGCGGCGACATGTGACGACTGACTGGCGACACACGGCGACCGGCCGGCGACACGTGGTTATTAGGTGAGGAATGGGCGGCGACGGGCTAGCGATACGCGGCTACTAGGTGACGACTGGGCGGCGACAGGACGGCTATTCTCCTCCCGCAGTGGTGACAACCCAGCGACATGCGGCGACTTGACGCCTGTCGTGTTTGACGCCATAAACGAACTCATTATGTCCAGTAGTTTCGTAAATTTGTCCTCACTGGACTTTACTACTCCTATAGATTTGAGTGATTTTTCCTCATACGAACCGCTATTCCCCACACCGGGAGCGGCCATTTGAGTACTATCATTTCCTGACCTGCGACTGGACGGCCGAGATGATTTTCCTGTTTTCGCAGAACTCTTCACTAGGTCACTATGACCCCCAGACTTGGATCTAGACTCGGACTTAACAACGTCATTCACGACACGTGGCGACTGCATAACGGATGAAGATTCGATGTCCGTCACAACAGAGACATCGGCTCCTAATTTATCCCTCGATTTCTCTTCCTCTTTGGACAAGAATGGTTGCAACATGTGGAGCATATCTGCCATAAGGACGCCGAACTTCTTTTCCATTCCCGACACTGCCGAATCCACCTTGTCCGTAATTCGTTGCTCCAAACGAGTTGCTTTCGCATCAAAAATTACGTTGGCTGTGGTCTGCATCGACGCCAGAAGCTCTTCATTTGAGAACGGCACCTGTCCTACTCCACCATCAATCAACTTCGCATCATCCGACACCACCACACTTTCATGAACCTCAGCAAAGTCGTTTTCGTTGGTCGACGCCATCTTGTTTTTTCCCTCTTGTTGACAACTGCTGTCTTTCCTTCATCAACCAAAACTGCCGTCGCTGCTCTGGCCCTTTGATCCGCCTTCTGGTCCGACTTCTTCCACGTATGCAGAATGTCTTTCACAGTTGAACGATGATGTAAATCGCACAGTTCACAAACTTTAGTGACAAAATTACAGGGCCTGCATTCACGGCAAAGAGGGTGAAAATCCCTGGACTGTTTCTTGCAATTACACGCATCAAACTTCTTCGAATGAAGTCTCTCACGCAATAATTCTTTAGATTCTTCGACCGTGGTCATTTTTCTGCCAAGAAAAGTTGATAACTCTGCTTCCCAACTCGAAAACAAAGGCAGCGATGCCAAACACGTCCTTCCCTAACAACGTGCTCAAAATGTGATGATGGGACCAAACAAGATGGCGGCCTCCTAGTTAGGAGTAGCAGCGGCCCTGGCGGGAGAGGAGAGAAAGTTTGGATTTAAGCTAAAAAAGGGAGTTTTTTAGTTGATAAATGAGCAGTGATAGCGTAAAATGATGATTTTAAGCATAATTACTGAAGTAAGTATTTGCAGGTAGTAAGAAGCTACAATTTTTTTTAACAACTATGTTATAAGCCATTAGTGCAAATGCAGTCCTCAAAGGGCTTAATGCCCTTTTATTTATTTGAAGACTTTACTCAATTCAAGCATTCAAGCATTATGTTTAGAGATGAACGACCACTACTATAGAAGTCATCTCTCTCATAAATATCAATAAGCTGATAAGTGAAAGAACTGTGCCCTGAATTCAGTCCAGTATTGGTGACTGGCTTTCTGACATTCCACTGGTTTTTATTTGGGCCCTATATGGGTCTGAATTTAACAAGGCCTAGTAACTCAGTCACTAATCTCAGCAAGAACTCAGTCAAAAATAACGAAAATGCAAATGTGCTTTGCAACCATGTTTGAATGCATAGAACGTGTTGCCACACGTCATACAAAAGGGAAATAATGTAGGCATAGTCACAAAGTCGAGTGTTAGAATTTCAGTAGTAATGGAAACCCTTGCACTCGATGGACGGCAGGATTGGGTCGCATTTAAGACAATCTAGGCAAACAAACACAAGAATGTATAGGGCGAGTGTTTGGGCTGAGATGGCCGAGAGAAAGCGATATGCTGACAACCATAGTAACAAGGGTTGAAACTGCAACTGCATTGTTAACTATAAATGTTTCAAAATTGTAACTTCAAGTTAAATCTAAGCAAAGTTGCATTAGGTTGTCACGATGGCATTAGAGGAATTGTAGGCAGGGTCCTGACATATGTGTAGTCATGCAGTGGAATGTTAAAAATTGCATGGCGGAAGGCGAGTGTTGTACTAACTTTGTGTTAAGTGGTCAAGACTTGGAAATGGTTTCAGTAGTTTTAGAGTCGAAAGCTCAATTGATGACATAGGCAAATGATTAACTGTCCGGACGCCAGGATCGTGGGGAGGGGGAGGAGGAGGGTTTGTGTTATGCTTCAGCTCGCTTCTACTACTTAGCCCTTCCTGCAACCTGTGTGCATGAGCGTCATTTGAGGAAGCAGTCGAAGAGAAAACAGGGCAGATCGAGCACCATGGAAAACACTCCTGTGTTGATTGCTCCGACACTTAAGTAGGTATACAGTGGCAGTGCTATCTATGACATGAGGGGAACTAAATAAACTGACTGAAGACCTAGGAAGATGGAAAGAAGCCCAACTGCGTTAAAGCGGGACTGTAAGCAGTTAAAAGTAAGTTGGACATGTGCGGAGCTTTAGACTTAAGTCTAAAGAAGGTAACAAGTACTAGCTATCTAAAATTTGAAAATTTTAGGTGTAAAACTTGATTGTTTGGTTATGCATGAAGCTGTGAGTGAGCAGGTTTCTTGATCCAAAATCCAACTTGAATAATTTGAAAACGTGACTCCTATTTATCGTTTTCTTGAAAATTAACTGAAGATTTTTTTGCCGACATTTAGCGGTAAATAAAAAGTAAGACTCCCATTTCTGATTCAAAATTGGCTTTTGGATCAAGACATAATCCATATTGTCACTTTTTTTTCCAACTTAACGTAAAAAAAAGGTTTGGACTAAGAAAAAATGTTGTGCAAAATATTTTTTTAAATGCCCTGTCTATCAAAACACATTGTTATGTTTTATTTCTATGGACAAGTAACAATATTTTCTAAACCATGTGAGAAGTTCTGGTTACCATTTTTGCTAAAAATTACATTTTTCGAAGTTAAAAATTTTAAGATTCCTGCAACGATCTGCAGCCTAAAATAAGAACAGCACAATGAACGAGTAAGAAAAACAAGTAAGAAAAACCAAGGAATGCAATAGTGCTTCAGCTTAAAAGAAGTCTTACTTTCATTGCCCCAATCGCAAAGATATTCCCTGTTACCAATTCCAAGGTCTGCCCCTCGCCGTTCTTTCTGCTTTTAAAACCCTATAAAGCAATAGTTGCAAAACGACAATCACTTTTTACACTCATATTTCAAAAATTCAGATACGCCATCACGTACGCCATTTTCGAAATCCACAAACAACAAGAATGTAATTAGAGAAGGGACTATACATTGATGTGCCTGATGAAAACATGTTTAATTTATGCTGCCGAAAATTAACGGCACAGACGTTTGTAGTATCTGTGTGATATTGAAGCTAATATATCTGAATTTTTGAAATAAGAGTATGAATGGCGATAGTAGTTTTGCAACTAATGATACATACTTTCACAGCAAACCTTACGAATTTTTTCCATATCTAAGAAAGTTTAAAGAAATGGATTTGAAAAAAAAATCACAAATTAATGCCTATAAACTTACCTTGGGTGTGAGCCCATCCAGTGCTATGCAGGAGAATATCAATCTCCAGCAAACCAACTGCTGTTGAATGAACACCTAATTGTAGGAGAACGTGCTCAATGTGGGCCATATAGACACCCATGATGGGGGTCAGCAAGAGTGTGCAACAAGCATTCAAGAGATGAGGGACGGACACGGCAGCAGCACAAATTTGCTGTTGCATGTTCTGACTAACTGGCAGAGTCAAGCAATGATGGACAATACGTAACCAGCCCAAACTGAAATAAAAAAAAGAAGTTGGCCAACTATGAACAGTATTAGCTTTACTTATGCAACCTCACCTGCGACATACTGAATTGCTTGTAACACATTAAGTCGGTTGCAACGGCTAACTGCGAGACCCAGAAACTACTGGAAACTTCAATTTTATGAATTTCGTTTAGTAAATTGTAAAAAAGACTGGTAGTGTCTGATGGTGTGCCTTCTTCAACCAACCCTGTGAGCCTCTTTGTTAACCCCCTGCCCCCAACATGTGGAAGGCTACCTTTATTACCTTTACCAGTTTCCATCACTATGCTAAATTGTCTAATAAAAAAAGAACGGATATTTTAACACTGCTTAAAATTAGTTTTTACTATCCTAAAATACTTACCGACAGTATATGCTAAAATCGCTTATTTTTGCTATATTATGTCCAAAATAAATTTAAAATCCTAAATTCCTTTTAAATCTTATTGATATTTGTTTAGCTAATCTCCCACTAGGATTGATGAGATCCATGCATTGTAATGCCAACACAGTATACGGTTTACTCGTATAGCATTAAAGCTTTTTGTTTAACAAGGGAAGCCACCACTTTCTGATCTGCAAAATACTAGTAGGTGCCGACTTTGTCCTACAGGTGGAGCATCAGTAAGAACTCTGCTAGTAGTGGTGTACCGATACCATAATGCCGATTCCGGTTCCGATACCAACAAACCGGTTCCGTACGGTTCCGATTACCACAAGCCAGTGCCACAGCGAATGGGAAAAAATTAATATTAATAAATTAAATATGTTCAGGGAATCCAGGGTTTTGCTGTGGCAAATTTTTATAAATTTACATAAGTTTTTAAACGATAATTTTGGTATACAAATTTGTATAATTAAATTTAATAATGTAATTTGATTAAAAATTAGATTAGATTTAAAAAAATAGTTAAAATAACGTGTAAAGATTTTTTTAGATAAGGTATCAAATTTTTTTAATAAAAAAAATTAAAATTAAATTGAAAAACTGGCAGTTAAAAAAATAGTTTAAAATAACAAGAAAGTTAAAACGATTTTTTTTTTAATTCTGCCCTAGGCCTGCACTTTTAAATAGGATTTTTGCTTCTTGGATTGGTCCTTAGTGAAACTGATATGATTTAAAATTTTGTTTTCTGGATGTATTAAATTTAATTTTTTAAACTTTAATTTTTTTTTTTTTTTTTTGTAAAACAAAAATCGGGAACGGAGCCAACTGCGCATCCACAGGTAAATCGAGAGGTTACAATATGTCAGCACTGGGTTCATCCAAAGGATGCGGACTGCAGGGAGGCGTGATGACGGACGTGCAGGAAATACTGCGGGAATGAGCTTGGGTGATAGTACAGGATGAGTCGAGGGATGCCTTCCCCAGGTGTCCTGTTGATGTTGATGGCAGAGCAACGATTCCAGGGACGGAAATTTTTCGGAAAAGAAGAACAGGTGGAGACGTTGTGAGGGATAGGAAGTCCGTAGACTGATGTCCTAGGACAGTATAATGGACGTCGAAGTTTGGTGAGGACGGTGATTCATCACAAAACAGGTCAATGAAGACGGGCGAGGGAGGAGGAGGAGCAGGACCGTGTTCCGACGAATCATGAACGGGACCTTGAAAGAGACGCCGTGTAGGTGAAGTGGCTGGTTCGCAAAAGAGTCGACGAAATGTCGGGAATGGAACGGGCAAATGAACAGAGCACAGTGGATGAAAAGCGGGTTAGAGTCCGTCTGAAGAGCTGAGAGGAACAGCAGTAGCTGATGAAGGCAAGGATGGGAACGGAGGAGAATCAGACGTCCTCCTATTGCACGACCACTGGATAGGATGGACGGTCCACTGGATGAGGGTGCCTGTGAAATGTAGGGGATGTGTTCCTTATCAGGCCGGCCCCTGCGAAAGGCACCTCTAGCTGCCTCAGATGGAAAGGAGGACAGCAGCGCCGGAAAGATAGCGGATGGTGGATTGAGCAGCTGGCAGATCGTCGAGGATCGCTGGATAGGAGAGCGTCCTGATCGGCGGTGTAGCACTTGTGGAGATGGAAGTATCCTTGTCCGAGGAAAGGACGGACCGGTCCTTCGTCCAGCTGCTCCTAAAGTGGGAATAGACGTGGCCGGGAGCGAAGCTTCAACCGGGAGATCGTCCTTGGTAGCAGAGGGCATCCTAGTAGAAGCCATCCTAAGATCGAAGTCGAGTAGGATGCGTCCTATGGGATGATGAAGCCAGCTCGTCCTGAAGACCAGCAGATTCGAAGAAGAGGATGGAGTGGGAAGAGCTCAGGGCGGTCACGTCGTCGTGAGCGCCCTAGGAGAAATGATGCCATCGGAAGGCTGCGCCGAGTATATATAGCCAGCCCGCGCATGCGCAGTAGTACAAGCCCGGCTGGGAAGCCAACTTTCAAGCTTCTTGGGGAATTACAGCTCAAAAGGAGGGAAACGCTCTAAAAAACAGGTAATGCATCTTTTCGTCAAGGAGAAAGGGATTCCTGAAATTCACTGAAGTGAAAACTTCCCTTAACGCTTTTCTTGACAAAAATCTCACTTCATGAATTCTTACGTGGAAGGATCAAGTACATTCAAAAGATAAGTCAAATTTTTCATTATTTCCTTCTTTCTTGTAGATTTTGGACGTTGGGATTAGAACAGGTAAGATGTAACACAGTATTATTCCGTAGGAGCAACTAATGGGTTACGATTTGATTTGTGTTCACGTCGTAAGAGAAGCTGGTGTGCTAAACAGGTGAACACAAATAATTTCCAGACTAAAACTTGAAAGCAGAAATATATTCCACTTAGTGCGGAAAGGAGACTTCCACATCAAGTCTCCTTTCCTGCTCCCAGAGTACTGGGGAAGGGGGGGAAGGGCATGCACGGTGTATTTGCAACCCCGATGGCAGAATTTTCTTGAAGTGTTTACGACACTTAATTTGGGGCCTACAAATCGTCTGCAAGAACTCACCGAACTGAATACTCACAGTATGAAAACTGGCTACTTATTTTCTGGGGGGGGGGGGTGGGGGTGGGGTGGCTTTTGGATTTACTTTTGATATTTTAGGCCTCCGAGTCCTACGCCTACTGAAAAAAAAATGCAAAAATTCTTAAAGTAAAAGTATATTTGTATTTAGGCTAAGCCTTTTTATTATTTTACAACCTTTTATGTAGCATTTTGGCTTTTGGTGTTGCATTTTTTCACATATTTTCTTGTTCATTATTTGCTTCTGGGGGCCTACTTCAGGACAAAGCTCTCATATCAGTAGTAACCAAGGTACCATCATTACATTGGGGCCTTTGCTATCCTTGCTCGTTTTGGCTGCTGAGTCTCAAAACATTTCTGATTAGGATTTCTCTGCTATTCCGCAATGAGTTTTTTAATTTTTAAAAACCGTTTTTAAAAAAGTATTTCTCACCGTACTGCAAACACAAAACTTTGTCCAACTACCCCGTGCTGGGAAATAAAAGATACAACAAAGAAAAAAGTGGCAAAGGACATTTTACTCAAAAAGTTAGTAGTTGTACAGGCAAATTCTACAATACAGCCAAACAACTGTCTAAACTAAATAGAACGTTTGATTAAAAAAAAAACCTTGCATTTCGTAATCTTGGTAAGCTCTGTTGTTAGAGCGTTTATTTGTCTGCAGAGAAGGCATTTTTGTCTGCACGTCGCGTTGATTCTGCCACTGAGTTTGCAACTTTCATCTTATTTTCAAACAAATGTTTCTTTATTTCTCTTCACGTATTTATTTTCCTTTAAATAATATTTCTCACGTGGTTTGTTGATACGCAATTCCATTACTGTATTAAAAATTTGAATCTGTCAAGAACAGTGTTTTGACGTTCGAATGTCGTTGTCATGTCGAGTAAATTCATTTCGTAACTAGATGTGACATCGTGGAGGGTCGATGTCGGCGTCAGCTTTTTTTATGCCAATTTCTTTATTTATTGACTCGTCTTGTCACTTCAATTCTAGCACTGTCAGTATGATTAAAAAGCTTGTATCTGCAATTTATTTTGAAGGTGACTTTAAAGTTCTATCACCTTGTCGATTCTTGTTTATCACATTCTGCCTTTTCTACTCGATTCTGGCAAAGGATGATTTTGATCTCATTTCATGCTGTGCAGGTGATGTGATCGTTGTTCAACTCCAACATGTTGGGATGTGGAGACAATTTATAGAATCATTTTTATTCCATTTTAACGTTCGTAAGGGAAAGACGTGCTGCCGTTTATTTATTGCATTCAACAGTTCATTTTATTTCCGTAAATTCCACTGTTTCTCTATTCTTATGGTACAGTATTTCAAATACAATGCAGTAATAAATTCTTAATTTTCGCAACGTTCATACATTTAATGTGGCTCTGCACTACCAGTGCGTCATCAGATCTTTTTTATTTTCCCGAAGGCGAAGGTTGCACCGATACCACCTTTACCGATCCGATACTCCCAAAATAGAATGCATCATCCATCGTAATAAGAGTGTTTTTTTTCTTCTTCATATGTTCAATAATAATTAAAATAAAAAATTTTTAAATGGTAGTGAACACTCAAAAAATAGTTAGGTACATACTCAGTGATTTCCTGAACAAAACACCACAAACCACATGTCGTTATCTCTAACAGTTCCAGAGTTATCGATATTTCAGCAAAAGTTGCCGATACTGGTCTGATACCAAAATCCCAAACAAGGGCCACCGATCCAATCCAATATCGGTATCGGTGTAGCCTTAGTTATGAACAATGCTCCCTCACTCACAAAATTTCCTGAAGGTTTCTAACCTCGTCATTACTTGTGATGCTGTTCTGTTCAGAATCATGGAGACGTCATGAAAATTTCAAACGAGCGGTGTAGGTTAGCGTTGCGTCATACGCTTTTGTGGCCCTTCTTTCCTCATTGAATCGTTCATTCTTGGCGTTGAGTTTCGGCATTGAGTGCATTGCAAAATAACATCAGCATAAAGCGAAGCTTCAAGAGACGGGAACATTCCATCCATGAACAAGTCCCACATAAAATCAACGTTTGATCAAATTTTATTCACGCATTCACCGAAAATACCAAAACCCTTAAGACTTTGTAAAAGGCAAAGTATTTCGCACAGGGGGAAGAAGGGTTGGAAACATGACAACCATCACTGTAATTCAACAGGCGTTCAAACATTAAATCCACGTGTTTCTTTTCGGTTAATCAATCAGATCTTCTCGAAGCAATGATCAATAGAGCGCGAGTGTTGCTCTTTACCCATATCGGCTGGAAATATCAAAACATTAGTTTTGGGATAAGAGATCTGGCATTTCTATTAGTGTTGCACCAAATCCGATACTGATGCCAGTTCTGAGTGTGGTACCTTGGTATCGGAACCGGTACCGGAGACGCCAGCTTGGTTGGCCGATACTGATTAGTTACCTTTCAAAATCGGTGCAGACCACTAAATCACTTGAAATTGTTATCTATTCTCCATCTTTTAGGAGTATGCTATAGTGTGGAAAGAATCTCTTCAGATCTTCGAACAGAAAATTAATTTCAATAGCTTAAATCATCGCTAAAGCTACGCTTGATATCGTTTAGTATCAGTTTCTTGCATTTTTATTGGGTTGGGCCACTTACCTGTTGACACCACCTTTTGTTGAGTAGTTTTTATCACATTAACCAGAAAATTGTTCCCCTTATCACATTTTGAACTCTCCTTTCAGTGAATGCGGGGAGGCGGGCGGGTTCTTACTGAAGTAAGTATTTAGGTTAGTAAAAACTAATTTTACATTTTAAAATTATCGTTTCTTACTACCTGCAAATACTTACTTCAGTAATTATGCTGAATTTGTCATTCAGGCGGTGGGGAAAAACCTCACTGAACCCGGGAGAGCTTGCCTACTACTGTTTTAACATGGAATAAGTTAACTTACCACTTCTACACAGTTGGTCTCGTCTCCTCTTCCAGTTACTTCACTGGCGTGCTTAGTTGACTGGGTGTCCCTAGTCTACACTCGAGGTGACTCCCTCAGTCTGAGTCAGCACTATAGTTCATTCACCAGTGTGTGCCTCCGTCCGGGCGTCCCCAGTCTACACTAAGGGTGACCCCATCCGGTAGAGTTTGATGAAGGTGGTACTGCTATTCCATGAGCACACTGTGATCACCTCATCCCAACGCCCATGATGCGGCTAATGCGCGAAGCTCGTGTGCTCTAACTATAGCGGGGAGATCCCCGTGATCCTGTCCGTTCAAGTATGCTCTTTCAATCACGGCCCAGATCCTAGGCACGCCCTTATCTATAATTTCACCACTGTTTGAGTCCACATCAAAAAACAGTGGAGTTGGCTTGTTATGAAATTGCAGTTCTCCTTCTTATTTTCTGTTTTGGATAGGTAGAACCGCACCGCATAGCTCTTTTCGTGTTTGTCCACCTTCTTTTAGAGCCTTAATTCGAACAGGCTTTGATGTCGTTCCCGGTTTGCAATTTTTTTGCTCCGACATGGGCCGAAAACGTCAAAAATACCTCCGACCAGTCAGACCAGTCCGACCAGTCTTTGGCAAAACTAATATGACCCTCACCCTTGGTGAAGGCTGCCAACTCACTTTGGCGTGCTGCCGAGGCTAAAGCGACTAGGAATACAGTCTTCTGGGATAGAAATAGAATGGACGCATTTCTAGCTGGCTCATATGGGGCGCCCATTAGACTTTGCAGCCCCAACGGCAGATTCCATGTGGGGAACAATTTCGTTTGTCTTGGTCTCCCACTTTCAAAGGCTGTCATCTGTTTGGGAACCACCACATTGGAAAACAGTCTTTGGATCCCCAACGCATGTCAACACGAACGATAGCCCTTGGGGACAACCTTTGACAAAAAGCTCTTCAAAGAAAGCTGTCAGCATTCGTAGGTCCTGGTTGCATGGGTCGCAGTCCGACTTTACACACCACTCGAACCACTGTTTCCATTCGGCATTGTAGTTACATTGCGAGGACTCCCTCAAACACTTCGTAATCCTGGATGCCACTTCCGTCTTAAATCCCTCCCTCACCAAATTCTTCCTTAGAGTTTCCACCCTTGAAGATTCAGCATGGAAGGGTTTTGGTGCAGGGTTCTCCCCCGATGCTGGTGATTGGCAAAGGAATGGATCCGTCTTTTCCAGCTCCATCAACTCTGGGAACCATGGAGGCGCTGGCCAACAGGTGACTACTAGGATGAATTTCCCTTTGGCCACTCTCAACTTGTTGATCATTTTCCACAGAAGGTACGCATTTAGACCTTCCCAGCTGATTGACAGTGTGTCCGTTGCCCAGGCCCTCCATCCGGGAACGGGGACACAAAACAAAAGAGCTGATTGTTGTAGTGCAAACAGATCCACCTACGGGGTTCCCCACTGACGAAACAGGGCTTCCAACCCTGAGGGTCCAACATCCATTCCGTAGACAGCACCTGTGAACCCCGGGACAACTCTTCCGCCCACACGTTGAGACTTCCTGCTATGTGGCGAGGAACCGGCGAGATTTCGTACCGCATGCAGATCTCAAACAGGCTGAAGACTTCTTCCATAAGATATTTCGAATGTGCGCCTGCACCTTTCTTCACATACGCAACAGCCGTGGCATGATGCCCATTGCCTGACCCCTCAGCCTTAGCTTCCAGGCAAGGAGGGCTCTCCAAACTGCTCTGAGCTCCAGGACGTTGACGTGCAGGACCTTCTCTTCTTCGCTCCAAATGCCTGATGCAGTTTCCCCGGCAAGGTGAGCACCCCAACCTGACAGGGCGGCGTCTAAAAATAGGAGCAACTCCGGAACGGGCTCGTGAATGGGCACTCCAACTTGAAGGTTTCCCTTCGCCGTCCACCACGACCAGCTCTGCCTCGGGAGGTCTCGTAGCGGAATGATGTCCACCCAACTGTTCCGCGGCTGCCCCGCTGTCTTCTGAACCAGTGGCCGCCAGTGGCCTAAGGGTACAAGTCTGGCATTGGAGTCCAAGAGTCCAATGAGCGATGCCAACTCCCTCGCCGTTACCTTGGTCCTTCTGACGAATGTCTTCACCGACGTTCTCGTCTTGACGAACCTCTCCAGTGTTGGTTTTACCACCATTTTTACAGTGTTGAACATTGCACCCAGGAACACAAAACAAGTGCTTGGAACTGGTCTGGACTTCTTGAGGTTTATACCAAGACCCAAATGTGAAAACCCAGGAGCTGCACATTTCCCACTGCTGGGTCAAAAGAAAACCGTCCTTGTTTCGAACCAGCCAATCTTCCAAATAGGCGTGAGCTTTGATGTGATGTAGGTGCGGTATGCAAGCACAGGTTTCCGCATCCGGGTAAACACGTATGGAGCCGTCGCTAAGCCGAAGGGAAGAGACTTCCATTGGGACGATTTTCCCCCCGCCACAAGGCGGAACAGATGTCGAGGGGATTGAGGGGAACGTGCAGATACGCATCCTCGAGGTCGATAGAAATGGTATACTCTTTGTGCTGGAGTGAGTCTCGAACTGATTCGATCGATTCCATCTGGACATGTTCCTTTGCGAGGTGTTGCTTGAGTTTCCGAAGATTGAAAGAACTCGGGATCCTCCTTCCGTTCGGACTCGCCCTTGCTGGACTCCAAAAACCTGTACTGCCCCCTTCACAACCAGCAAATTGACTCCCTTGATAAGTTCTGGGATTTCGGAACGTCTTACCAGCCAGTCTCTAGTTACAAGCCTGGTGACGAATAGCGGTGTGTATCCCTCCTCCAGAGCTCGGATGACGAAGGGGTCCGACGCAATCATCTTCCAATGTTCAAGATGTCTGGCAATCCTCCCCCCCCCCACCCCCGGCGGTGGAGGGGGGGGGGGACGCCCTGACCATGGCCAGTCACTGACGTGGAGGTCTTTTACCTCTTCCCCGGCACGATCCTCGGCCACGCTGGTAACTCTCTGGTCCTTTCCCGCGTGCCAAGGAGGGGGGATGGTCACGAAAGGGCGAACGATCCTTTGACTTGTCCGCTGGCTTTTTGCTGCTACTCTTTCCCCCATATGGATCATTCCAATGTCCGGATGCTGGGTGTTGGATCTTTACATACATAGGCTTGCTTCGATAGCTACCATGGTTCGTGCTGACCAATGTTTGGGCAGGTCGAACCTTTTCTTTGAGTTCTGGGGCCAATACAAGTAACTGTCCATTAAGCAAGTCTCCAGAACCCTGAACTGGCAAAAGTCTCAACTTGCCCACTACATCCGCCGGGAACCCAGTTGCAGACTCGAGGAAAGACATTGTTCATGAGTAGACGGCATTGCCAACTTAACTATCTTTGTGGCATGAATACGCTCACTTAAGAAGATGCATCCATTCCCTAATTGTTTTATTTTCCATTAGCTCCGGGTTGACCAATGCCATCGCCTTCAAAGCTGGAGCTGATGCCGAGTAATAAGCCCTACTTGAGAGCTTGCTCTCAACATGACCTCGTCCTCTTCAATTGCTGAATAGGAGTTTAAATGAACGAGGGGTGTCTTGAGAACCGAATCCAACTCGATACTACACAGTTCAGTTACGTATTCGGCTTCCTTGTAGGTCCGAAACCCTTCTTATTCGGGGCGCATTTTCCGACCGATTTGAAAAACATATGTGTATGCATCAGTATTTGCAGGTAGTAAGAACCATGTGTGTCTTCTTCGGATCATGCGGTGGCAGAGGCTTAGAACATGACAGGTGTGCAACAAACCCAAGTTTTGAACCATAATCCCCTGCACATGCCGCTAACAATGCCCTGGTTCCAAGGCAAACGGGGG
>JAHWFP010189040.1:26310-36896 GCA_023313725.1 Lithobius niger
GGGGGGGACCTTCCTAAAGCCCCATTTTACTAACCTCATACCACTGGCAACAAGAATGATGTTTGTACAGGCGACACGACACGACACGATGGCGACATGACGCGACACCATGGCGACATGCCACGACACGATGGCGACACGACACGACACGATGACGACACGATGGCGACACGACCCGACACTTTTGACGCGAGGGTGTGTCCCATTCAACCTACAGTCCGGCGCCAGACGCATACATCTTGGTCTCCATCCCATGACCTACACCTTTTTCCGGTGATTCACGGCTGGGAAGAGAAAACCATTCACTAGTGTTTTCGTTTCTATTACCTACTCCTTTTCTCGGAGATTTACGGCAGGGACGATATAGCTATTTACCAGCGTTCTCGTTCCTACGACCTACACCTTTTCTCGGTGATTTACGGCTGGGAAGAGATAGCTATTTACTAGTGCTATCGTTCCTATAACCTACTCCTTTTCTCGGAGATTTACGGCAGGAACGATACAGGTGGTTTTTTTTTTTTTTTTTTTTTTTTTAAATGGTACTCTTTTTAAAAATTAAACGCTCACGCTCTTATGGTGTTTGACGCCATAAACAAACTCATTATGTCCAGTAGTTTCGTAAATTTGTCCTCACTGGACTTTACTACTCCTACAGTTTTGCGTGATTTTTCGCTGAAGTGCTCATACGAACCGCTATTTCCCACACCGGGAGCGGCCATTTGAGTACTGTCATTTCCTGACCCGCGATTTTCCTTTCTTCGCCGAGCTCTTCACTACAGCCGCCGGACTTGATCTAGACGCAGTCATAACATCTCCGACACGTGGCGCCTCCTGACGGCACGGCGCCTGAATAGCTGGCGACTGCATCGCAGACACGACTTGATGTCCGTCACAACAGACACATCGGTTCCTAATATCCAATGATTTTTCTTCTTCTTTGGCTAACAATGGTTGCAACATGTGAAGCATATCAGCCATTAGGGCGCCGAACTTTTTTTTTTTTTTTTTGTAATTCGTTGCTCCACACAAGTGGCTTTCGCATCAAAAATTACGTTGGCTGTGGTCTGCCTCAACGCCAGCAACTCTTCAATTGAGAACGGCACCTGTCCTACTGCATCATCAAACAACTTTGCATCATCCCACACCACCACACTTTCGTGAACTTCAGCAAAGTCATTTTCGTTTGTTGACGCCATCTTATTTTCTCCCTCCGGTTGACAAGCTGCAGCCGTTTCGTCATCAACCAAACCTGCCGTTGCTGCCCTGGCCCTTTGATCTGCTTTCTGATCCGATTTCTTTCACGTATGCAAACTGTCCTTCATAGTTGAACGATGATGCAAATCGCACAGTTCACATACTTTGGTGACGAAGTTTCAGGGCTTGCACTCACGGCAAAGAGGGTGAAAATCTCTTGACTGTTTCTTGCAGCTACACGCATCAAATTTCTTCGAATTGAGTCTCCCACGTAATAGATCGTTTGATTCTTCTATCGTGGTCATAATTCTGCCCAGAAAAGTTGATAACTTTGCTTCCAAACAAGAAAACAAAGGCAGCGATGCCAAACACGTCCTACCCTAACAACGTGCTCAAAATGTGATGAGGGGAACAAACAAGATGGCGGCCTCCTAGTTAGGAGTAGCAGCGCCCCTGGCGGGAGAGGAGAGAAAGTTTGGATACAAGCTAAAAAAAGGGAGTTTTTTAGTTGATAAATGAGCAGTGATAGCGTAAAATGATGATTTTAAGCATAATTACTGAAGTAAGTATTTGCAGGTAGTAAGAACCACGTGTTTCTTTTCGGTTAATCAATCAGATCTTCTCGAAGCAATGATCAATAGAGCGCGAGTGTTGCTCTTTACCCATATCGGCTGGAAATATCAAAACATTAGTTTTGGGATAAGAGATCTGGCATTTCTATTAGTGTTGCACCAATTCCGATACTGATGCCAGTTCTGAGTGTGGTACCTTGGTATCGGAACCGGTACCGGAGACGCCAGCTTGGTTCGCCGATACTGATTAGTTACCTTTCAAAATCGGTGCAGACCACTAAATCACTTGAAATTGTTATCTATTCTCCCTCTTTTAGGAGTATGCTATAGTGTGGAAAGAATCTCTTCAGATCTTCGAACAGAAAATTAATTTCAATAGCTTAAATCATCGCTAAAGCTGCGCTTGATATCGTTTAGTATCAGTTTCTTGCATTTTTATTGGGTTGGGCCACTTACCTGTTGACACCACCTTTTGTTGAGTAGTTTTTATCACATTAACCAGAAAATTGCATCTAGAATGGTGAAATACTAGGCAGAATATGTTACAGTTGATTGCTGTTTAAGGGCGTCAGGACTTAGTTATTATTAAGTTGCTTTCCGTTTTGTTCAGCGCTTCATAGTCCCATCAACCCAACGCATCACCCATGCGCCGCCACTTGTTTCTAAAACTTGAGTCAACCGGGGTTCAACAGTGCCTGCTTTTCGTTTTTCCTTCTTTGCATTATCTCCATTCATTTTAGCAACCCCTTCGTCAATGAAGTGTCACTTTTCCACTTTTTTTCCAGTTAGTTTAACTTTGACCGATTGATGATCGGAAACTTTGTGGGAAGGGCTAGTTTCTCGAACATATATAGTGGGATGTGCCGGAGACTTAGTGATAATTTATCCTTAACACTTTTTAGTTCATCTTCCCCTAATCTAAAGGCGGGCAGATTTATTCTCTTGCAACGCCATGCCATCTGTTTTAGTCCCAGTCACGGCCTGTTGCCGAACTCCGAGGTCGTCCCCCTACACTTCTATTGTCTTTAACTTTTCCACTGACTTTCACTTTTTCAGTTTCCTTATTTTAGTTTAGTTTTACTTGTGTACTTTTCCGACTAGGCTTGTAGTTCATTGTGCCTTTTGCTGCTTTTTGTTTCTTTTTCCCCTCTCACCAATGTCGTTGTCGGTGTTAATAGTTTTTGTTCATTGTATGTCTTGCGCGTTTTGTTTGTTTTTGTATAATTTATTTTGCATTTTCTTGATCGCTTTCCTTGCTCGTACTGGGGAGGTTAGCATTCGTGTCAATAGTTGGCACTGATGTTTGGAGTGAAGATGCTGAAGCAGTTTTCGATTTTGGCTCGCAAGTTGACATGCAAAAAGGAAAATTTCTCCCAAATCATCAATTTTCTAAAGAATTTAGTGTTCATTTCAGGTGAAAATTCGGCTTCATAACATCCATCGTGATGTTAATGTGCGCCATGGAAGATTTTCGCACTTCAGCGACTACAAGAAGGAGGTTGCTTGGTGATAAAGAGTGGAGAAATCTCTAGACTGCGAAGAAGTACTCACTGACAAAGCAGTGTTCGTCTTGTTGTCAGCTATGTCGTCCGGAAAGCAAAATCTCGGGAACGAATAAATTCACACTCAATTCGATTAACACTCAAGGGACTATGCCCGTAATGATACGGGCATGTGAAACTCACTTAAAGGACTATGCCCGCATTAATGCGGGCAGACTTTCAACTATGCAGTAAAATCAGCCCGTACTACTACGGGCTTCGTTTTAGGTTACTTTCGAAGCTATGACTCTTGGCCTTGATTGGTGCTGCCATCTGGTGGCAACTTTTGACACTGAAAGTACGAAATGCTTAGATTCCAAATGCGGCCAAATTGAATTGCAAAAATGGCGCCATGTTCTTCTAACAGAAATTTTTTTTTTTTTTAAAAAGGGGTACGATTGATTTTAATTTGCATAATCTGCAAAATAGCCACATACAATTGATTTAGTTGAATGGAAAGGTCGTACTACCACGGTTGATTTAAAAAAAAACTGCATTCGTCTTGCATATTTTGTTTATCTTTGGTGAATTTTCCAAAATGGCCTTTTTTCGTCAGTCCCCTGTGGTTTTTTCCTGTTAGAATGTCCAGTCCCTTAAGTGTTAAACAAACATCCAAGGGAGGATTTTGGAGCATTATGGTCAAAGGTGAGGGAGCATCCACGGAGCATGCACGATCACTATGCAGTTTTTGCTGCCCCGATTCTTTTAGTCATTAAAATTTCTTCACAGTATCTTTGTCGTGTGTCATAAAATTCACTTCTCTCTCCAACAAACTACACGTCAGGGTTTAGTTCTTTTAGCGTTTCTTACAGGGCATTCATGAAGCCATAAGACCACGAACTTGAAGATTTTTATCCTCGCAGATGATCGGTGACAAACCAGTAACAATAGCAGCGAGTGGCACTGTGTGTTACTCACGTCAGTGCCCAAAGCGATATGAGTAAACCGGATACTGTATTGGCATTATAATGCATGGAGAATACAGTGATCCTAGTGGGAGATTAACTAAACTAATATAAATAAGATTTAAAAAGGAATTAAGGGTTTTTAATTTATTTCGGGCATAAAATAGCAAAAATAAGATTTTAGCACATACTGAAGGTTAGTATTTTGCAGATAGTAAGAAACTCTTTAACACAAAACAAACTACGTGGAGAAAATTTGTCACATTACCTAGAACGAGTCACGTTGTCTTCGGAGGGCATGGTAGCACAACGTGATTTAGCTATGGCTTCCCCAAATGTTGTTGAGCCCAGCAATAACACTTGAGAAAGACCAATATTTGAAGAGTCTCGAGGCTTGTGAAGGCGAAGGGTGACTGCTGTAGCAATTTCAGGTTGCGTCAATTGTAAACGAATAAAAGTTAATCCATTAGTAGGCTGTGGTGGACACAGAGGAGTTGATCCAGACGAGCCATCTCGGCATACTTCCACAGATATCGCTGAAGGGCAAGCTGCAAAACAAGCAAAGTGACCTTAGTACAACATTCATTTAACATCTTAAAAAATTTAATATTAGTAACAAGGTCCACACTACACAAAATTGAACATCACAGAAATTGTTGTACCGTAATTCATGTAGCCTGTTAAACACCCAGGCGATGCTAACGCGTACCCCTTCAGTCATCATTTATCTGCTGCAAAATTAACTTGGACATAGTGGGGAAAATGAATGCCCACATTGCTTACTGCCTTCCTGGGGTAATAGTGGACTCTTCCTGTTTGTGCTGGCAGTTCGGTAGGCATTTCCTCTCCTCTTTACAGCAATTAAATGGGTGTAAAACCTGGCATCATTCAAAACATCATTCAAAACAGTTTTAATCACCAAATTATCTGTGGCAGATGTCCAGAAGTAAGATTAGAAAATGGGTGATGCTTTATTTAACGCCCACCCCCGATTTTTGCCAAATTGACGGCGTAACACCATGGGCGTTCATACAAGATTTACGGTAATTCAACTTCACAAACAAGTTCAGCATAACTTGAATGTTAGGTTTCCTGCTAGAGAAAAGAACACAAGGTTAAAATGCAGCCCAGACATCTTCCACTTTTTATTATTAGGACCAATAAAAAAAATGAAAATTTTAACACTGATTAAAATTAGTTTTTACTATCCTAAAATACTTATCTTCAGTAGGCCATTTAGATCCTACTGAAGATCATATAGTCCCTATCTGCCTACCCCAAATTGATGATTGTGTCTTGTCGGCAAGCAGATTATAATTCTCCCGCAACATCATGTTTTGTATCCTGACACGCGAAATTGCACCCAACTTCACGGAGTCTCCTTTAGGATTTATAGGGGATTTATAGGGGATTTATAGGATTTATAGGGGATTTTTGATACTTCAGCCAACAACACCTGATTTTACATTCTAATCCTACACAAGAAACTATTTACCTGTCGGAATATGCTGTTACGACAACCACACGCATAATCCATCAACGGCGCTACGCTGAAAGCAGCCAACATGCAGCGTCATTGACAAGCAAAGAAATTTAAAAATAAATCTAAAATTCCTCGGAAAATGGATACGTACGTAAAAAAGGGATTAAATAAAATAAAAAAAAATTAATTAATGTTATCTGCTTCAAAATGTTGCAAAAAGCCTTTCAATAATTTTAAAAACAAAAGGATTTTCGCGCAGCCGAGATCAGGCAGCTAGATGCAAAGAGCCAAAAGTGCAGAGCAGGAACGCTGGCGACAGGACAACACATCAATACTCACAACAAAAATACGCAACACCAAAAAGTCGGTAAATTTCAGGCGTATTTTTGTTGTGAGTATTTTCCCAAGAACCAAAGTAAAACGGCAGTGATGTCGATCTATAAGACAACACATCAAGGCACTAGCGACAGGTAGAGACGCCAGCGTTCGTGAAAATGCATGCAAAAGGTTATGTGCAAGTATGAAGTGTTGAATTAAACTTAAAAAAGAAGCAGCAAGACGTCGGTGAATTAAATAAAAGTGATCCGCAAGGAATTAACAACAAAGGACGTTTACGCGATCGTGCAAGTATAAGGGCTAACGCATTCAAGATATTAGGCCTAACGCCTAACTTTCTAAAATACTTTACATCAGGCTAAATTTTGTGTTCCAGTGAGGAAGGGGTTTCCAAGCATCCATTTAATCCTGCAGGGTGGAAGCTGGTACACAAAATTGAGGAATCTCTTGTGATCCAAAGCAAGCAAGGTGGGCTTTCATGTCATTAGCATAGATACCCGAATCAAAATGAAGAAAACTACAGTTTTAGAAGTAAAAGTGGTTTTTACTATCCTAAAATACCTCACTTTAGCTATTTCATGAGCTTTAAGCTCTCCCTGCCCATGTTCAAAACATTTCTATGCTATCGCCAGTATGCCCTAGGGCTACGACCGCTGGAGTGATTACTCCTCCTGACCTCGATCGTCACTTTTTTCGAACCCATCCTGGCTTGAGCGGGGTCGGTGGGTGGGTACCCGTTCCGGTGAGTATTTTAGGTTAGTAAAAACCACTTTTACTTCTAAAACTGTAGTTTTTACATCTTCCAAAAATACTCACCTCACTTTAGCTGACTTCGTCCCATAGGAGGTGGGTCAAGCCAGTGACTGGGTAACATTTCTTGATACCCAGTCACTGGCTTAGTTCTTAGTTCTACAACTCCTTAGTTCTACAACTCTCTACAACTCTCTACTCTCAACTCTCTACAACTCTACAACTCTACAACTCTCAACTCTCTACAACTCTCTTAGTTCTACAACTCCTTCTTCCTTTCGTGTGTGGCGGTTCCTGCGATGACAATTGGACCCAGTCGATCTAGGCTCGACGTGTCCCCAATCTGTCGGAAATAGTGGCTGATAAAAGTAGATTTATGTCGCCACGTTCATGCTGTCGTTATGGTTTGCAGAGGAATACCGGCAGCGAATGCCCAGGATGCCGCTAGTGCCCGTAGTTCGTGTGCCTTGACTTCCTTCGGGATGTCGAGACAGACTGTCGGTGACTCGTAAGCTCGCTTAATCGTCTGGCAAATCCA
This sequence comes from Lithobius niger, assembly GCA_023313725.1. Taxonomy (NCBI): domain Eukaryota; kingdom Metazoa; phylum Arthropoda; class Chilopoda; order Lithobiomorpha; family Lithobiidae; genus Lithobius; species Lithobius niger. Next base: position 33,630 of record JAHWFP010189040.1, read on the forward strand.
CTTTGCTGCGATTTTTGCTGAAAAATTAAGCGTGAGTGAAGGTTTGTCGGTGCCAGAGTCCACCACTAGGTACAGTGGTATGAATTCCTCGAGGTTCTCAGAGGAGAGGTGTGAAGTGCGGTCCAGAAAGTACCTTGGTGCCCTGACTGGGCACTGGGTCCTTTCGGAATCTTCTCTGCCCAGGATGACATTGAGTGCCTTGATGGTGATCGGTTTCGTCTCCTCATCAGGTTTCTGGGTTTTTGCCCTGAATTCCGGTGGATAGGTCATGGTGACCTGAGACCAACCTTTCGATGCCTGGCAGCAGTTCTTGTGTCTCGAGAATGCTGCCAGCGCACTCTGTCTACCTGCAGTGGCCATTGCAACTAGGAATAAGGTCTTTTGGGCCAACATCAGGGTAGATGCTGTGCTCATCGGTTCGTATGGTGGTCCCGCCAAGTGCTCCAGCACTAATGGGAGGTTCCATGCGGGTGAAGACTTCTTAATCCTTGGCCTGAGAATTCCAAAAGATTTCATTAAGTTTTGAAATAATCACATTATCAATAATCTTCTTCTTCCCATTGAAGGTGAGGACGGAGTTTATCGATGACCTGTAGGCCTTGATGGTTGCTACCGATAATCTTTCGTCAAATAATTCTAATAAGAATTTTGAGACATCCGTTTCTTTAGGGTCACATGAATTGATGTTTCTAGTGAACACCATGTGTGCCACCTCTTCCATTTTGTGTCGTAGACCTCCCTTGTAGACTTCCTGTGACACCAAATCAGTTTTTCAACGACTTGTTGTTCGAAGCCCTCCTGTGTGAGTTTCCTCTTTACAGTAGCCAGGCTGAAGCTTCTCTGGCTCTGGGTGTGGGGTACTTCCTTGATGTTGTGAGAGGAGGTTTTTTCTTCCGAGTAGTGGGATTGGTGGTTCCTTCTGTTGCTCCAGTAGTTCTACGAACCATCCCGCTGCTGTCCACTTCGGGGCGATCAGGATGAATCTCCCTTCTGATTCCATGATTTTCGAGAGTGTTCGCTGCAATTGGTTGAATGGCGGAAACAGACAGGCGAACATCCCATTCCAGTCCAGGGTGAAGGCATCCGTCCCCCAGGCTCTGTCGTCCAGAAAGGGTGATATAAACTGGTCGATCCTCCTGTTCTGGAATCTCGCGAACAGGTCCACCATTGGTCGACCCCAGAGGTTGAAGATCATCTGGCAAACTTCTTGGGACAGGGACCACTCTGCCGGCGCTGTCTTGTTCTGACTGGAAAGTTCGTCCGCCAGAACGTTTGACTTTCCCGCAGAATGTGTCGCGGGATAAGCGTTATGTTCAGGGGAATGCAGATTTCGAAAATTATCGACACTTCTTTGTGGAGAGAGATGGATTTTGTTCCTCCTCCCCTCCTGATGTAGGCCACTGTTGCGGTATTGTCGGATAGGACTCTGACCGTTTCGTTGCGCATCAGATAACCCCACTCCTGAAGTGCTTTTAGAACCGCCCACAGTACGAGGTTGTTGATATGCAATTATTGTTCTGCCTTCGACCATCTCTCTGCAAGCTGCAGATCTTCCATGTGGGCTCCCCACCCTGTCAACGAGGCGTCCGTGACGAAGGTTTTTGAAGTGGTACCGTAGTGGATTCGTACCCCGGTCGTCAGGTTCACGGTGTGTGCCCACCATTCCACGTCCTCCCTTGGTAGATTCACAAGGGGAATCTGGTCCTCCTAAGTTCTTCTTACCACCCATGTCACTTTCCGGAACCAAAGCAGGCTTCTGGCTCCCCACGAGCCCCATGGTACCAGGTTTGCCATTGAGTCGACTTGGCCAATTAGGCTGCTTAACACTCTCGCTGAGACTTGTTGTACAGTCAGCAGGTGTGCAACTCCTTGCTGTAACTTGGCGATCCTGTCCACTGCCGGTTTTACTGTGAATGATCTTGACTTGAAGTCTGCTCCCAGAAAAATGAAAGATTGTTCTGGGACCATTCTTGACTTCGGAAGGTTGACTCCGAGCCCAGGCTGCCCAGCAGGAAGAATGCTCTTCGTGACTATTCCTGTAGCTTGCCCGCGATGGTGTTCCCCAGGAGCCAATCATCTAGGTAGCCATGAGCTTTGATCTTTTCCTGGTGTAAGAAGCTGAGGACCGGTTTCAGGATGGTGGTGAATACGTAGAGCCGTATTTAGACCGAACGGCAGGACCAGGAATTGGAAAGCCCTACCGTTGACAGCCAGCTTGAAAAACTTTCGGCAAGCTGGGTGCAGTGGTACATGGAGATAGGCGTCCTCTAGATCTATCGATGTTGTGAATTCGTCTTTGCGAAGCGCTTCTCTGATGGTCCCCAGAGTTTCCATCTTGAAATGCTTGGAAAGGATGAATGAGTTTAACATTTGGAGGTTGAATATAAGTCTTCTGCCTCCCCCTTTCTTCTTGATCACCCTCGCTGGACTGAAGAAACCCTCTTCCTTGGGAGATACTTCTATTATGGTGCTTTTTCCCATCAGCGTCTTCAGTTCCTCTTCCAGGATGTGATCCTTCCGGAGCAGCATTCTTTGTAGGGCTTCTTTTGCTAGTTTCGGGAACGAAGAGAAGGTAGGGTTGTAGCCGTGCATGATGATCGAAAGGACGAATATGTCGTCGGTCACCTTTTTCCAATTGGACAGGTGCCGAGAAAGCCCCCCCCCCCCTCCACCTATCGGTGAAGATGGGCCAGCTTGGTCCCAGGGACGTCACTGCGTCTTTCCTCTGCTTCTCCTATTTCTTCGCCGATGGGGAAATGGTTGGTTTTTGGCCTGGTGGTCTTGATCTGTAACGTGTGTTCAATGTAGAAGCCAAACTTGAAGTAGTTAAACCTTATTTAATGCGGAATAATCATGACAAGATTTGGGTTACATTATTACGTTCTTTCTCAACACAAGGATCAACGGGAATAGAACACCGGGCTCTGACGCCCTTGACTTAAATATGCTCCGGTCGGATCCAGAGCTCCACCAGACAACCAATCAGCTCGTGAGTTCGTTAACCAATCCAGTTCATGGTTACAAAGTGTTCACCAATCGTGGCCAACAATACTTGGCCACATTCTCCTGCACGTCCGCTCGCGGTTTTGGTGCAAAACCTGAAAGTCCTTGCCGTTGCACAAGTGATTTTGGCGCCAACAAGAGTCAACCACAACACAACAGCACACAGGTAAGTACGAGGGTGAGCCAATGTCCGTTACAGATCTCTATGGTCCTTGTGAAAAACGGGGTTTTACCCCTAAAATTAGTTTTTACTTAGCCTAAAAT
>JAHWFP010189041.1:0-41522 GCA_023313725.1 Lithobius niger
AAAACTTCTTTAGAAAGTACAAATAAACAAGTACCTGTAGATAAAAGTTAATAAACAAGATAAGTTTTTCTAATCTATTATATTTTATATTATGGAATGTTGTCGTGTACATTTCCGTAAAATTTGAAAGTAAACCACGCTTCGTTTCTGCCGAGCTCTTAGAATAAACAATAACTGCAGAAATTGTGCAGATTTTATCTTCAGCTTGCTAAGAGTGACCAACATCTATATATATACTGCAGATTTTACCTTCACCTAGCTGAAAATGAACAACAGACTGCTGATATTACGCAGATTTGTATCTTCGCTTTCTTGAAACTTCAGAAATTCTACAGTTTGCTACAGTTTTTCTGCAGAAATACAAATTTTCTTCAGATCTTCTGCAGAATATTTTAAGCTGGGAGGAGCGACGTATAGGAGGGGCCGTTGGGCTCAATGGCGTATCCACGATAAGTGTTACCGCAGAAAACGGTTACGACCACAAGGAACAAGTGCTCACGTAACTGTTTTCTGGGATATCCCACGTTCAAAATATGTTGTCTAAGTTAAACGTAAATAAATAGTTGCGAAAATTGCCACTCGTGCTACCGTAATTCCAGGCAAATCCGTGTGAAGCAGCGTTGAACGAACTTGAATCGAGGAAGGAGATGGCTTCCTCAATCCAAGGCCGACTGTAGAAATCGCGTTTTTCATCTACTGAGTAAACGCCAGTTGACGTGCATGCTGGAAAACTGATACCTTTTAACATTGCTTTGGCAAGTAAAATTCTGGCGGTGGGGAATCAACAACCACGCAACCAAGAAAAGAAACGGCTTCTCTCCGAGACGACCTTATGCCAATGGGTGAAACACTTAGTTACAGCATGGACACTTACACGTCCTACGGATGTGGATGAATCTAGCTCCTGGTTCTGCCGTATGCCAGTGTTTTCAAACGTCTACCACGCATTTACCTTTTCAATCTTACTAAGAGCTTTCTCAGCCAATTTACTCGTGTTTTGTTTATCGAAAACGTTATTGAAAGCCAAACCGAATTTGGGTTAACCCTGTTGTATTCCTGTTATCATGATGTTGAATCAGGTACCTCAGTGCTGCTGAAGTAAGGAAACGGGGGTGTGACGCATGAACCCAAATAAGGTGATAGAATTATCGCCTCTATTCCGAGATAAACCTATAGGGATGTTAGGCTGGCAGTCAGTTATCTACGCGATCCTTGCCAGACCTGTCGTTCCGGCAACAAATTACTTATTATTATTATTATTATTATTATTATTAAGTCTTTGTAATGAGTGCATGGATGTGAAGTCCGTATAGGCTCATGTAAATAAATTCAATTCAGTAACTGGCTTCTACCCCTACATTGCTTCAAGCACATGACTTTTTAAAGGCATGTATCTTCGCCTTTGTTCGCTGAAGGAGCACTAGAATCGAATAGCATGCTTTAACAATGCTTGACAGGTATCGTGTGGGCCAATGTTTAAACTGGCGGATAAGTGGAAATTGCGTTGAGTAATGGTTATAGCTTGGATTTTGCAACAATGGGCCGGTATAAGCGATTTGGACACTTTTGGTAGAGCGACGTCCGAGGAGGTGTTGAATCGTCCGAGGGGGCGAAGCCAAAAAGGATTTCTACACCTTCGACGACGTCGCTCTACCAAAAGTGTGCATTAAATCGCTTATACCGGCCCATTGTTGCAAAACCATGCTAGAACTTACTTCATTTCGTGTAGCAGCAGCGCCGAACAGAAATACCGTTGTCGGAAGAAAGAAGAAGTTCTCAGTTCCTTGTTTCCCGAAAGCTCTTACAACAGTCGAACAACAATGCTTTTAACAGTATGCTTTAATATGACGTTTCAAGCGTCGTATTGTTACAATTTCCATTGTTCGTCGAAGAGGACATTCGAAATGAAGCAACAGTCCGTTACCCTGAGCAACGATGCTTTAACAATACGTTTTGAACACTCATCCCACGTGGGATATTGTTACTAAAGTTTGGTTGTAGTCTGCGGGGGCAAAATCTTATTTCCCTTGTTCGATGAAGGAGCTCTCTGGAATCCACCAATAATGCGGGTGATAGAGCTGTTGCAGTTGTTAAAGAAAGCGATGATGGAGGTTTAGAAGGTAACACTGCAGAAAATTGAAAATTGTGATCCAAAGCAGTGTCGGATTGGCCCTGGGGAAGCCCCCACTACAGGAGGCCCTTGTTAAAAAAACATAAACTTTATTGAACAATTTCACATGAATTCGTATCAAAATTGCATTTTAACTTTCAGGAAAATGTTTTAAATTCACGCACATTTCTTTAAAACTACGCTAGCTTTCTTGATCCTCCCACACTGCAGGAAACCCTTGTTTCAAAATTTAAAAAAAAAATTAGAAATAAATTCGTGTAAAAATTGCATCGCTCAGTTGCAGGAAAATGTTTCAAATTCACGCCCTTTTCATGGAAAACTTTAGCTTCCGGGCTGCCGACACCTCCCCTCCCCAACCGGCGTCGTCACGTGTTTAAATTTTATCTCCAAGTTGCAGAAAAACGTATCAAATTTACGCCGATTTCTTACGCCGAGGCTTCTTCCCCGCCCCCTCCCCCAATACCCTCTTCGCCCGGTGCGAGTGTTCCTGAGCCCTCTGCAGTAAATTCCCGCAGTGGCCCGACCCCTCCCAATCCGACCTTGATCCAAAGTAGCATATTGCTTTACAAAGATGGTCATACTTGTCAGAATTCTAAAAGTGTGCAAAATAATAATGCAGAATAAGTGTCCAGAATAAGTATGCCGAATAAGTATGCATTGTTGCAACCGTGTGAATACGGGATTTATACAGCATCGTTTTAACAATGGTCGGGTCGAAAGTAGGGTAAAAATAATTTTTTAGTTGGATCTTATTAAACAATGGGTTAAATAAGTGTATTGTACAGGTTATTACCAGCTTTCCGAGTACTGAGATTAACAATGTCGAGGCCCCGCAGTGACCGAGCTATTGTTGAGCTCAGTACTAGGAAAGTGGGTAATAACCTATTTATCACCCAGTCGCGTAGCAATTGAAAAGCGGATTCACTGTCATTGTTATTGCAACATCGTCTTTTTTCCTGAAGGGGAAAATCGGCATTAGGATTCGTTTATTTTTTTTTTTTTGTGTGTGCAAACATTGTTGCACGCACAGTCGAATTGTCAAGCTATCGGAGCAAAAGAACGTCAGGACGATTCATTTTTTGTTGTGCACGTGCTGGTCCTTTGTCGATCTCAGTACTCCGAACCTAGGATGAAGGTATCAAGCTTGTTGCATTGTTACAAGCATTGTTGTATAGTACTGAGATTGTCTTAACTGTGTGATAAGTTTCATTATTGTATCTCATGCACTGTCAGCTTGTTTTGTTAGGAAACTGAGACACAGTCGACAAATTAACATGGTAGCAACTATTGATTGGGAATAGGTATGGTCCCGCGTAATTTGCTGCTCTCCTTTCATGAAATTTATGAAATAAGTCCAAACGTACCCTACTTTTTTATGATTATATTTGCTCTTTACCCAGTCGTTTTAATAGCTATTCCAATATATGTGGCTTAATGCCCCCCCCCTCCAATATATGTGTGAGTCACAAATTTACTGCCCCCCCCTCCCCCTTGTCCGAAACTGATACTCCGTGAATCCATACGAGGGAGGGTGCAAAAAGTCGGTTGTAGAATTTGTGACGCCCTCCAGACACCATCTGTGAACTAAAATTTTGACCCTTAAACTTTTCATGTAGAGGGGTTCTGCCGAACCAAACGAACCCCATGCAACATGGAAATTTGCAGACGGTACAATTTCATTTTTATGGATTGTTAGTTCAGGAGAAACAAAATTAAAGTCTCGTTTTTAATCGCCTACAGGTTTAGTATGTAGGAAACATACTGGTTTCTATTCTTCTCTCCAGCAAATGCTACCAATTATTAAAGGACTCTGGTAGTTTTTTTGTTACATACTTCCGTAGTTTTCTTTCTTCCGACACTATAGGAAAGTTAAGCTGTATGTCAGGGACGTCCAACCATTCATTGGCAATGTCTATAAGATAATTTAGCAAGCTGTTACCACGCGCCACTGCTGTTCAAATGTATGAAAATGTTTTGTTCATTTCGGCGATTTACGTATCGATAGGAAACTTTTTCTTCAGGCATTTGTTTCATCAGCGTTTTAAAACATTTTTTTGCGATTCATACTAATGTCTGAACTATCAAGTTTTTTCGTGTTTTTAGAGTTGGTTTTAAAATTTGTTGTATCTGAATTTGGGAAACAGCTTTTACATTATTGTGTTTTAGACACTATCGACTCGGTTCGAAAGGCAACCGAAATACCGTTGACAAATCAATGTGGTGGGAACTATTATGCACTTAATGTCTGCGTGTTTTGCATGGAACTAGAGAGGGTATATCCTACCCACGTGGCAAACTTGTCATGTTCGTCGTCTTGAATATTTTTCACGTCATCAAAACGTTACCCTATATTAACACTGCAATGGAAAGATTAATGAGTAAAATTTCGGCTTCATCATGCCGTTTCTGCAAACTCGTAAACAAGTTAAAAAATTATAGAACATATAGTAAACAAACCTACGAAAATGAAATTACAGTTCCTGTTTGCAACACACGCGTTGTATGGTTTATTTTTAGTGGTCAGTATTTATCATGTTTTAAAATGTAAGGTAAGTTTGTTTACTACCTAGTTTTCTTGTTTTGCCTTCGCCTATCTGTATTTAAGTCCGAAGAAAGGCGCTAAAGCCGAAATTTTATTCATGAATTTTCTCGTGTAGTGCTGAAGTGGGGTGAATCTGATGGTGACGTGACCTGTATTGCCGGCCCTTACCCCTGGCTTGTAGAGTTTATTTCGTGAAGCGCTTATTTATTCATACACCAATTTTATTTCATGAAATCTGGAACGATGATAAAGTTCTGTCAGTATAAGAAACGTCGTAGGACATTCCTGCCATCTAGCGTATGTTACAAGAATTAGTAGGACGCGTGTTGCGTGAATTGTGAGTCGCAGCGCCATCCCTCGAGCGAGCTAAAAAGTAATGATCATGACGCAGCTGCACATGCGCTAAAGCGTTAACGCAACACGCCGATGGTGGGGCCATCTGGTGACATGTAGAAACGCTACTATCTAGAAGCTAAAGGAAGGGAGCCTGTCACATATCGCAGTGTTTCTGTTAAATTTAGTTGAAGTTTTGTAAGACAATGAAATTTTCGGAAGGTCCATTGAAATCTTTAAATCCACCTAAACTTGGAGACGTTTACTAATGAAGAATTCCGTCGTAATGTTGTAATATGCAAGTCTTACTACGTGCAAATCAGTTGAAAATCAGAATTAATATGAATTTACTTTTTTATTTTATTTTGTTGAATTTTTAAACGTTGTGGAAAACAAAACTATGAAATTACGGAATTTTCTGGGACCACGTGTTAAGGAAGGTTTTTTTTTTTCAAACACGGAAAAAAATAAATTAACACTTGGCGCCCCAAAACCAGTAACTTATGCCATGAATCTGGCGTTGTTGCCATAAATCCTTGCAGTAAAGTCAATAACTAATAACTCTAGGTGATTAACATGCAGTACGTTTCATACTAATTTTCAGACGATCTAAACCACTGTTCAGGCCTGGGTCACAACTTGTGAAAGAACACAACCGCTTATAAAAATAAAAGCTTTTCAGGAATAAAAACACCTTAACACAAATCCTCCATATTGGAAATCGTCACATTCATGAACAGAGATTTCTATAAATCAGCAGGATATTTTGTTTAGTGCTTATAGATTGTTAGCTATTTATTATAATGATGTAAGATTTTAGTCTAATTATTAATTTCTCCACTGATTGTATGTAAATGATTTTAGCACCATTGATAGCCATGATGTGTTTGGACTCACATGCTTGAAAACAGCATAACTTTGATCGTCTTTCCCAATTGTTCCTCCGTGATATGAGTTGCAACTTACGAGTTCGATCATGCAGGCACTGACAAAAGTCGATCAAGGTTATACTGTTGTCAAGCGTGTGGACGCATCCGAACAATTCATGGATATCAGTGGTGCTAAAATCATTTACAGTTAACCAGTGAAGAAATTACGAACAGGACTAGAAGTTTACACAATTACAGCAAATAGTTGCTGTGCTTTAAAAAAAGACTATAAAAATTGTCCTGTCATGATTAAATAGGCTGGTTTATAGAAATCGCTAACTGAAGTTCTACTCTTGAAGTTTTTATTATTGAAATGAAGGTACTATGCCCTTTTTTGGGAAATGGGGGCTTTCCTCTCATTTTCATTTTTATAAGTTATTGTGTTCTTTTTTTTTACGGTGTGAACAAGGCCGAAAAATGATTTAAATCGGCTGAAAATTAATAAAAAATAGATTGCAAGAGTTGTGCTTGTCATGAAGCTGCCTTTTTGCTACTTTCATCCCCGTACTTTCACTTAGAACAATGAGAATTGTTGAAATTATGATTGCAAAACTGTAGCGATGGCACTGCTGTGAAAAATATCATGATCCAATTCTACGTACTGAATGTAGTAGAAGTATTAGCCTGTTTTTGATCAAAATACACACCAGCCCAAAGGACAAATTAGGCCAAAATCAGTGTTTTTATTGGAAAGAAAAAACTGCATTATTTCAAAGTTCTTTGTAGTAAAATCAACTTGTGTAGGAAGTGGTAGTGGCCACCGTACAAAATAATCGTGCAAAATGGTCTGCCTTGTTTTCGGATTTTAAAACATTTAAAATTTCTAATGCTCGAAAAATTCAGGTCGTCAGGAAACGGTTAATCAAATCTTCTCTCTGCATGAAACTAATATGACTAAGCATGGTTTTGTTAGTTAGGGACCAATACACGTGAAACATGCTGAACTGTCGCTATAATTCATCCGGATTTAATAACACTCCGTTACGTGTTGTAAGTCATAGTTCCCAGTCTTCACCCCTCTTTTCGCTCCCCCTCTCTGCTGTTTTCTCTCTGGTTAGTTGAGTACAGATCATCGGCTGTGTACGTTATTGTTAGCCAAAATAAAGCAACATTTGTCAAAACAGGGCTCAAATGGCCAATGTGTTGACGTGCCTCACTCTCATATTCTCCCTCCTCCCTACCATCTAGGGGGTGTTTTTCGGCGTTTTCTTCTTACGTGGCACTTAACAATGAACTTGTCTTCCTGTCTGTTTTTTTTTTATTTTTGCTGAAGGTACAGATATACATTATAAGATCTAGATCTAGGTTTGTTTCACGTTTCTGAATGTGTGGCGCAGTGACAACCCGGATTGCTGCACTGTGACGGAGGTTGGCGCTAATAACCTAGCTGTCGACGCGCCATTAGGCCTCATCTCCCCCCCCCCCTAGCTGCTGACACGGCATAAAGCTGACCCCCCCCCCCCAAATTCCCTTCCTTAGTTTCAAAGTATGGCGAATTCCAGCTCAACTTGGAGAACATTTCACCAACGAAGTGAACCCAACTATTAAAGAATTTTAAAATACCAGCATTCCAATTAATAAGAGATGATTTTTGATCGAGTTGAAGCTAAAATTTACTTTTTATTATTCGTATATGTATTGAACTCAAGTTCAAAGGATAGGCAGATTATCATGTTCTGTTGTTTTACATGGAATCAGTTCTGTACTCTTAGTGTGCGTGTAATTTTGACAATGAGTAAACTGACAAAAATTACACTCTTTCAAATTCAACAAGGTAAAGATAGCATGTGGAAGATGAGAGACGTGAACTTCTTGAAAAACAGTTCATATGAGTGTTACATAAATAACGGGAGCAAAAAAACCCGTAAAGACTCTTTAAGGTAGCCTGGTTAAATGTGTTTATCAATGATCTTTACTAATAATTAAAACACGTAAACTTCATTGTCACCGTCTTTTAAATGTGCGTCAATTTCGTAAAAAGTTTTGAAAATGTTTTAAACGATACATCAAAAACCTCCTTTAAAAACCGTGATTTAAGAACCTTGAAATCTGGAATCCTTTCTAACCGATTTTATTGATTTTCTAACTTACACCACCAAGTCCAGTCTAGAATTTTGTACGATCCGCCGTGCGCTTGTAGATGTCACTATCTTGACGGTCTTCAAGACCGTTTCCATTTTCCACGAGACTTAGCACATCGGTTGGGCGATGAGTTCGGCATCCAATCTGGGTTTTCTTTTTTAACTTCTGCGGAAGGTACAGCCATATGATGAGGTCTAGATTTGGGGATTGTTTAACTTCTCTGTAATGTTTGGCACATGGCACCCCGAACCACTACAATGTAACTGAGGTTGGCACTCGTATCGTAGCTGTTGTCGAGTATGAGTTAATAAGTGACAACTCAATTACGTATCCAGAAGCGATATGCCAGAACACAACCGTAGAACAGTAATTTACTTTTGTTTGGTTGCGTTGAGAATGACAACTTGGCTGGCGAAAGCTTCAAGGAATGGATTTCTACTGTGAAAAGGTGGCGTTGTGGAAGATCATACTCGTAAGAACCACCAGACAGACACCAGGGACAGTAGGGCAAGGTGGCCTGGTGGTTAGCATGACCGTCTCCTGTGCCAGAGGTCCCGGGATTGAATCCAGCCTCAGCCACCCCTGGCATCTTCGGGCAGAGAAGGCCCTGTGATGTCTCGTGCTCATGTCGATTGTGGCATGTAAAAGAACCTAGAATTTCCGATAGGATTTACCTAGCAAAACTGACCCTCTCTCCTTCTGGCGCCGTGGCTAACGCTGGGTGCGCGTCAAAAAGCCACAGACACAAACCAGCACCTGGAAAGTATGAAAACGGTACATCCAAGAAAGTTCACAGGTTTCGGACCTTGGTAACATCGGTCATAAGGACTGCGGTATCATTGTTGACAATTCCCTCAATTTCAATATTCACACTGAAAAATTCATCACAAAGTATTCCGTAAGGCACATTTATTTGACAAGTGTTTCTACAATATCTTTCCTTCCCTTTTGACTGCCTTATTCAAAACATTCCGTCCGTACACTTTTCGATATTGTTCTCATGTCTGCCGTTACCACAATCTTTACTCATTAAACCGTCTTGAAATTGTCAGCGACTCCTTATTAAACCGTGTCGCCGCAGTCGCCGTGAGGAGGTTGTGTTGGCCCGTTTGCGAATTGGTCACACCCGACTTACTCACTGTTTCCTTTTGCGGGGGGTTGACCCTCCTGAATGTTCTTGGTGTCGACGGCCACTTACGGTCCGGCACCTACTTGTTGATTGTCGCCATCTTGATGGTGTTTGTCGTCGGTTCCATCTTCCGCATGACATTGCGCGTCAGTTGGGCGATAAGTCTGTCCTCCTGTCCGGTGTTTTTTCAATTTTTGCAGGAGGTACAGATGTATGACAAGATTTAGATTAGGGGTTTGAATATCATCTCTGTAATGTGTGGTGCAGTGGCAACCCGGACCACTGCACTGTGACTGAGGTTGGCGCTAATGACCAAGTTGTCGACGCGCCGTTAAGCCTCAATCCCCCCCCCGTGTCACCCCATCCGTTCTCTGCCATACCCTGATCGCCTACGTAAGCTTCACTTACTACTGTCAAAAATAGCTTTCATCGTGGAATCACGATCTTACTTATCAACGTATCACCTCCTTAATATTAAATAAATACGGATGCAAACCTATTTACCTTGCCTTTTGGCAAGGTCAGACTGCCTGAGCGGGGATTCGAGCCCATGACCTTCGAAACCAAAGGCCGAGGTCCTACCGTGTCAATATGGCTCAGCGGTAAGACCTCGGCCTTTGATTTCAAAGGTCGTGGGTTCGATTTCCTGCTCAGGCAGTCTGAAATATAAGTCCAAAAGGCAACGTAAATAGGCTTACATCTGTATTTATTTAACTTGTTCTGCCGGCCTCCTTCCGTCCTGCTTAATCCTTAGCATTAACTCTGCCTTTTTTCTCTCCTCACTTTAAATTTACTTGTGGTCATCCATTCCGCATTTGTTTCCAGGACTAAACCGCACTTCCAATTCTTTACTAAGAGAGTTGTCCATTTCTGGAACTCCCTTCCTGCTCATGTTGCCTGTGCCCCGTCACTTATTGATTTCAAATCTCGTTTTGACGCATTTGTCCGTTAATTGTTTATGTCTGTGTAGGTGAATGCTTCTTGTACCGTCGTTTTCTAGTTCTATTTTTATTTCATATCATTATAACATTACATAACATTATGTAACATTACATGACATTACGTAACATATGTTTGCATCCTTTTCCCATACGGTGTTCAACTTGGCGTGATCCTGGCTTGCATTCGTAGGCACCCAATGTCTACCTACAGACGAACATATATACATCAGCTGGTACAACCAAAGGAATACAAATTCAAATGCTCGACCCTTCTTTCTGAGGTATGAAGCTCGCTTGGTTAAATAGAATTGTACGCATAAAACTCTTAGTTTCATGCTTTTTCACTGCTGTATTTTAACACCGTGTGGGTTTTAGTTTCGTTTTGAGAAAATCGATTTGCTGGAGTGCTGCGTCTCCTGGTTGGTGGTCAGGACAGCTGCTGCCCTCCAGTGTTCACAAACTGAACTCAACTTGATGGAGCCCAGCGCCATCTCTTGATGCTATACGGTACTGCAATTCCTGCAGCAACGCCATCTGATGCAGACTTTTAGAAGCGCTCCACTCACGGGAAATGCCTCAGTTAAAACTGCAAATTCAGCTCCGTGATTGTTTTTCGATCAGCGTCCTTTGGTAACCCAGAACCATAAGGGTCAGATGATAATGTAATAGGACGGGTAGTTTTGAAAGTCCCTTTATGGTTCTGGAGGGGGTAAGCGGGAAAAAAATCCTCGGAAAAAATATGCCCAGAAGAAAGATTCCGGTACAAATATCCCCTGGAAAAAAAATATCCCCGGTAAAAATATCCCCGGAAAAAATATCCCCGAAAAAAATAAAACATGAATTTGGGGCAATATTAAAACACCTTCTCATTGAATATCTAGTCGTAATTTAAACCATTGTCATGTAGTAAATAAACGTCTGGTGTAGGACCTCCGTTTGTACTCCATTCCCCTAACAAAAAAATGAGGAAAGTGGTAAGGAATGAACCCTATCTCCCTAATAACTACTTTAAGTATTATAAACGTGATAGGTATATTAGTGGCATACGCGTGAAAATATTTGGAGACAACGCAGCCCGACCCCCCCCCCCCCCCATCTTTTCCAATGAACACGAACGTTTGTTTAAAAAATAAAAATAAAACCTATTAATGTTAACCTCACCGCTAAGAAAATTTAAGTAGAAGGGGAACAAACTGGCACGAAGGGGGGAAGGGGATCATGGGTCCCCCCCCCCTCCTCCTATACCGGAGGCATACGTTTTGGGGACCTTAGGGGGTTGTCCGTCTTCCATTTTGTTACCTTAGGAACGTTTTAGGCTCAAAACCCCCCCAAAAAAGTTTAAAAACACTAAAAGATCAGAAACATCTCCTGCCTTGTGTGACATTGGTATTAGTGAGCTAATCCCTTAATTAATATTCAACAACTTACCCGCCCCTATACCCCTTAAAGTGTCACTATCACTGATTTCAATTAGGCAAAATCTGGCAACATTTAGCGCTGTCTTTATCTAGCACTTGCTTCCACCAAGCTGAGGAATGCACTACGGCATTTCTTTCAATGAAACAGACCAGCCACGACCTCCTCAATTTTTGAGTGAAAATCTGGTACGTTATCTCGTGCATCTGGAAGCAAACTGTACTTGTTAGATGGCGCCACGGTATTTTCGTTCCCTTTTCAATCGGTGATGATGCCACTTTAATGTCATCCATTCCACAGTGGCACTGTGCTAGGGTAGTCCATAAAACGCATGCTGCGGTAGGGGTGTCCGTAAATCGTGCTATGGTACAGGAGTCCGCAGAATTAAATCGTACGATTAATAAGAAAACATTAAGACTGCAGGGGATATTATTTACGGGGGTATTTTTTCCAGGAGATATTTTTTCCGGTGATATATTTTCCTAGATTCCTGGAGGGTGCTCACCAAAAAAGTTTGGACTCAAAAATTTTGGGTTGTCAGTTTTTTGTGGTTCACCCTGTATATTCCTCCTATCTGGGCTCCAGTCTGTCCTGATATCCGGGGTTTTTTAATTTTTGCAGGATGTACATATCTATGATAGGATCTAGATTTGGGGTGTGTTACACCTTTGTAATGTGTGGTACAGTGGCAATCCGGACCACTGTCCTATGACTGAGGTTGGTGCTAATGACTTTGCTGCTGACGCGCCATTAAGCTCATTAGCCGGCATTACTGAAGCTTGCTTTGTTTAATCATGATCCCATTCTGCTCACTAAGCAAAATATATCACGCAAAAACCCCGTAAGGGTAAAGGGATCCATCAAGTTTTTTGCCATAGAAAGTAGTGATATCAGAGCCAAAATGTCTGCCACTAAGTTTGTGGTCCGAATCGTGATCACTCAAGCTTAACTGACAACACCGAGGTGTCAATTAAGATTGAGTGATCAGGGTTGGGACGGAAAACTTGGTGGGAGCCATTTTGGCTCTGATATCCCTACTTTCAATGGCAAAAAACTTGATGGGTCCCTTTACCCTTATGGGGGTTTTGTATGATATCACCCCTTTTGGTCATTTTATGGTTTTGCTTTATTTTCTCAACCTCATGTCCGATTACGGATTTAATTTATAAACCATGTTCAGGTAACCGTGTTGCTACATGTAAAATGTGGTTTGGATAATCCTTATGGTTTTCACGTGATGCGCAGTCTAAATTTCCAGTGGAGTGTGGTCATCAACAAGCCTTTCACAATTAGACATGGCCTCTGCTTAACAATTAGACACGGCCTCTGCACTTTACCCTTACATTTGCCAACAAGCAACGAAACATCAATAATTAGCGAATTATTAAAAAAAAAAATAATAATTCTGTGTTATCCAAGGACAGTAATCAATCATATGTTTGCCTCTCGTAATCTTTTTAATGCAGGTAAACAGCGGGAATCAAACAGCAAAAATGTAAAAAAGTCATAAAATTTTCGGACAGAAAATGGGTCCTTTCATGTCTTGACCAACAGGGCCGTTCGCCGTAAATCCACCACAGGATGCATTTTTTGTAGTACAAACATTCGTCGAGTGGTCTGTATTCCCGTAATATGCCGGGTCTGAACCTTAGTAGGGTTTACCATTCCTCGTTCCTTGGATATTAATATACTCCTGGTTTTACCCTATATTGCAAAACAGGCATATTCCGTAAGTTTCAAATCCACACCCAATCTTGGAAAAAAATACTTAATTTTCCAAAAGATCAGATGGATTATTTTTTTTTAATATTTGTATGGTTTGCAGGATTTCCTGTACAACCCATGACATCACCTCTCCCAAAGAATACTATTGAAAACAATGGTTCTTGAAAATTCCATAATCAAATTCTATGGTTCTATAATCAAATGTTTCTGTCATTTTCGATTTTTTGGGTGGACCATGGTCATGGTTTTTCGAAAACTTTGGTGGAAGCACGTAAACCTTGATGGAAGCGCATAAACGGTGGTGAAAGCGTGTAAACCTTGGTGGAAGCACGTAAACCTTGCTGGACGCGCGTAAACTGTGGTGGACGCACGTAAGCCGTGGTGGAAGCGCGTAAACCTTGATGGAAGCGCGTAAACCTTGGTGGAAGCACGTAAACCTCGGTGGACGCGCGTAAACCTTGGTGGACTCTCTTAAACCACAGTGGACGCGCTTAAACCTCGGTGGACACGCGTAAACCTCGGTGGATGCACGTAAATCTTGCTGGATTCAGGATAAATTACTTTAACTTGCTTGTCCCAGAGGTCATGTGTAAAACAATGTACAACTTAGAACCATCTCGATGCACAACAATATATTATGGTATGTACCGCTGTTCTGAGGCAAGTGTTCTGTAAGTTAACTAGACGTTTTGACTACAAGGCCTTTAAGATATGTATATGTAGGGGGTCCTTTGCTCTGAATGGTCATTAGTCCGGTTATCTGGACTAGATTTAAGTTTAGTGTTAAGTTTTTATAGAGTACAAATCTGAATCTAAACAATATTGTTATATTTTTTATCTACTTGCTCATTTCCAGCCATGAACCAAGACATCTAAGTCAGATCTATTTTTCGATCGAATAATTAGAATATTTTCCCTAAGCCGCCTCATGTCCCCAAACTTTCATTCAAACTTAACGCACGAGTAAGCTGTGGAATTCACGTATAAGGTGTGCGAGCATTAAAACCGCGATACTCTGAACCATTTAAACAATTGTTAGTGAGTGAAACTGACTCTGTCATCTATTTCGTATACGCATCATAATGCCACTAGGGCCGTCTCACTTGTACTGTCGACATAACGGAGCGGGCTTAGCTTTCTTTGTTATTTGGTTTCTCTTATTCCTTCCCCCTTTCCCCATTCCAACAAGTAGAAAAACACCATTTTTAAATCGACTAGCCTTTAATAACGATTTCCTGCGTGACACGCCTTTAACGATTAGACAGTTTAACAATTAGTTAAAAAATATTGGTTTAAAATAATATTCCATAGGTTAAAATCACTTTAAAACACAAAAACCCTAGTAAAATGTTACATTTTGCCTTGTACTTTCTGAATTATAAGACAACTGTTTGGTAATTGGACCATTGAAAGCTGGAAAAAAAAACTTGAAAATGGTTCGGTCGACAAGAAGTGAACTTATTTTCAGTTTGGTTTATTACCGGTCTAAATGGGTTTACTGATCCCGATCTCGGTAAAGATCGGTGATATCGGAACGGTAAAGATCGTTCGTAAGGCTTATTTTTCCGAGGTTTGGCGGCCATATTTAATCATATAGGACAAAAAAACTGGCCATTTGTGTCTCTTATCATCACAATAGTGTCTTAAATTTCAACGCTTGTGAAAATTAGGTGCTATAAAAGATAAATAACTAAGGAAAAGTAGCGGGATTCAAGAAATACAACTTTCAACATGTCTGCCGTTTTGATGACGTCTTTATTGGCTAATGAGAGCTCTAAAACGTGTGGTCTCGGGCGTCACATTTAGGAATATATGTCCTTTCTTCACCCTAAAGGATTTGTTCTCTGCCACAACTCAAACATTTTTTGGCTTTCCTGCCCTTATATGGTCGAAAATAAAATATAAAAAATTGTGTGTAATTTTATGCCTTTTTGGGATTCATATCTTTCAGGAGGCATCTGTAATATTACGCCCTACAAATCAATTTTTACTTGTGACAGAAAACTGATTTTGCAACAGGGGTGCGAGTCGCCGCTAGATTTTTTACCTTACCTGCAGTTTAAGGAAGACAACTGGCTAAAACAAAACTTCCGTCGCAGTCAGCTTGGTTTCAACCAAGCAAAAACTTAATTGTTCATTTCGGTTCCCTGAGTGAAAAAAATACCTGCTCTCGCGCTCTTGTAGTGTGCAAAAAACACGCATTTCCAAATCCTCTCGTCCGATTATTATTTTCAGAATACCGTTGAAAAAGTATGAACATCGCCTACAAATAAAGTTCTAGATTTCACTTTGAAATACACAATGGTTCCCGATCGAAATGGAATGTTCCAAAAGTAAACATGGTGTTACGAGAAGGCGCCCCATAAAATTCTTTTTATCAATTTCGAAGGAAATTTCCTTCAAGAAAGGTCCTCGTAATCAGATTTTGCGTAAAATTAACTTCTGTGACTAATTCGTCATTTACATTCTATTTACATACAATGAAGTATATATACAGTATTTACAGTGTATGTGTATGGCATATAGTTTGCATAGTACATACAGTGCACAGATATACATTGTAAATGTACTATACATGTATGTAACTATACATATACGTGTACTATATAATGTATGTAAATGTATGTCCGCAGTGTATGTAAATGGCACATAAATGACAAATTAAGGCCAGAATGGTTAAGTTTATAAAAAATATGAATAGAGCTTACCGTTTTCAATTGGATAACGGTATTGGTGTAGACGCTGCAAACTAAATTTTTTTTTTGGAACCGTAGCGTATTATGAAGCGAATTGTAGGATTTTGTAAGTGACTTTAATACTTCTTCAATGGTGTCTTGAAAAAAAAAACTGTTGATTATAATTTTGGAAAAATGCTTTATTTTATTTTTAGCCTAAAATTTGACCTGTGACCCCATGCTGAACTCACTGTTTCCTTTTGCGGGGGGTTGACCCTCCTGAATGTTATTGGTGTCGACGGCCACTTACGGTCCGGCACTTCCTTGTTGATTGTCGCCATCTTGATGGTGTTCGTCATCATTTCCATCTTCCGCATGACATTGCGCGTCAGTTGGGCGATAAGTCTGTCCTCCTGTCCGGTGTTTTTCAATTTTTGCAGGAGGTACAGATGTATGACAAGATTTAGTTTAGGGGTTTGAATAATATCTCTGTAATGTGTGGTGCAGTGGCAACCCAGACCACTGCACTGTGACTGAGGTTGGCGCTAATGACCACGTTGTCGACGCGCCATTAAGCCTAATCCCCCCCCCCCCCCATGCTGAAAGTTATTCCATGCCACAAAGCATGACAGTATGCATTTTAGTACTCAGGAACCTACATGAATAAGTTTTTGCATGGTGCTGTTAAAATAAAGCTGAGTCATGCGCAAATCGATGTTGGATGAGTTATTTCAATTTGGTCCCTTTCTCGGTTCACGCTTGTAGAAATTATTTATGGCAACGAGGTTCTTATGTTATAATTAATTTCGTAATACATCGACTTCTCATGAAGCGTTAAATGTTAAGTTCCCTGCTGTATTCGAAGTGTTCAGCCTCTGCGTTGAAATGAAACTGGAATAGATGAAATGCAGAATTTTTTTTAACCCTTCATTCGCCGGATTATGATGTTGGGGATCAAATTATGCTGAAAATCGTTTGTCTTTCTTGGTCTTACTCATGTTTTTATCATCTTTCGGTTTACTTTTCTTGGAAAATCGATTCCTGGAGCGCTGCGTTTCTCGTTTGCTAATAGAGCACCTACTGCCACCTAGTGAGCAAGATTGAACTCTCTTGGTTTACTTGCCTTAGAAAATCGATTACCTCGTGCGTCATTGTGTTTCTTGTTGACGAGATAGAGCTCCTGCTGCCATCTAGTGAGCAAAGTGCAAACATGTAATGTATGGGGACCTTGCGCCATCTCTTAATGAAAATCATTACTATGATATCAGCAACAACACCCTCACGCAGCAATTTTGATGACCAGAGTTGTTCAGTCATGCGAGCGATAGCTGTATAGTAAGACTGAGACAGGGGCGTGCGGAGAAAGCCTATTTTCCCAAAAACCTGAAGCTTTTAGTAAGTTTAGTAATTAAGTTTATTCCAATTAAAAATGGAACAGTAACTCACAAGAGCTCGCGTGTGAGGGAATTAAAAATACGTCAATTCGAAAAAAACACCATTTGTACTACAATATGGAAAGACAGTAAATAAATAGTAACTAGCCTATACAATAGGGTCATAAGAGAACAGGAACATAAAAAACAAATACAATATACTAGTTAACAACATAACAAAACATTAATAATTAGCTCATTATTTTAAAAAAGGATTCCGTATCATCCAAAGACAGTAGCCAATCGTACGTTTGCTTCTTAAAAGTTCTAAAATTGCTTGCCTTCTTGATATTTTTCGGCAAAAGGTTGTACAATTTCGGCGCCAAAAAATAACTGGACTTATGCAGTTTTTCCGTGTTAACTTTCGGTTGGGTAACTTGCATTGCAACTTCGTTCCTGGTGACGTAAATAGTAGACAACTGATCTGCAACATGTAGCTCGTTTTTACGATAGTCAAGTAAAGTTCTATAAATATACAATGATCTTACAGGTAAAATACCAAGTTTTTTAAAAACTGGCAAGGAATGGTCTTGTCTCCCTTTAAAAACCATTAGTTTAACAATTCTTTTTTGCAAAACTTTAAGAAGCTCTAAAGCGTTTCTGTAAGTTCCACCCCAGAAAAGGATTGAATATTGCAAAAGCGATTGGACCATTGCAAAAGAAAACACTTTCAAAGTTTTAAGTGACACACATTTCCTTAGGTAATATAGCTTACACATAAGAGTTCTCAACTTAGTGGTAATAGTTTTAATTTGGCTTTTCCATTTTAATTTACTGTCTATTATAACACCCAGATATTTTATTTCGTCAGCTTGGTGTATAGATGGACATGAACACTTATTATTTGTGTAGGAGCAATCTACGTGTCTCACCAGAGGACTATTGAGAGTTGCATGATTTTTCAAAGAGAAACTTACGAAGTTACATTTCGGTGTATTCATTGTTAGTATGTTATCGTGGAACCAGTTATCAACAATACCAACGTCCTCAACAGCTTTTGTATGCACTGCTTCCTTTTCCACGGTTTCACACAGTAATGCAGTATCATCTGCGAACGCAACAATGTCACTTTGTGTCTGAAGTTCAAAAATATCGTTTATGTACAAAACAAAAAGAATTGGTCCAAGTACAGTTCCTTGTGGGACCCCAAAGCGTATAATTGTAGGATCACTGACAACTTCATTAACCTTAGTTACATGAACTCTTTCATGTAAGTAGGTCTTAAACCAGTTTTTAACCAATCCTCGAACTCCATAGAATTCAAGTTTATCAATTAGTCTCTCATGAGATATAGTATCGAACGCTTTCATTAAATCGAGAAAAATGCCCATGATACCATGTCCCGTATCAAGAGCTAATAGGATTTTAGTTAGTACGTCTTTTAATGCATCCTCTGTAGAAATGTGCTTTTGAAAGCCATATTGTTTACAATGTATGACCTTATATTTCTCAAGAAAGTTAACCAATCTGGTTTTCATTGCTTTCTCGAAAATTTTAGCGAAAATTGACAAGAGGGCTATGGGTCTGTAGTTATTAACATCGTTATGAGATCCTTTTTTAAAGACTGGCTTTATAGTTGCCACTTTTAAAGGGTCAGGAAATATTCCAGTTGTAAATGACAAATTTATTAGATTTTATTTATTTATTTTTTCCCCTTTATCCTCTTCTCTGGTACTTTCGGTTTGCTCCCTTTATAGTGAGATGATGTTAATAAATATTCTTGAATTTCATTTTCAAAAGCTTAAAAACACATTGATTAGCCGAATACGATATAGTACACTGCACAGGGTGAATACAAAAGAATACCCTGATTATAAAAATTAATAATGTACGTATTAATTAACGTAGGCCAATGTGGTTTGCACTGTCTTATTAGAACAATTCAAAGGTTCTTATTTAGAAAAACTTACAGGTTTTTGTAGGCGCTAAAACCTTAAAGGTTTTTGTAGGACTCCCACGTCTCGTGCAGACGCGTTATTTCAATTTTGAAGAACAACGTGTAGACCTATATAAAAATGCGTAGGCCTGCACACAAAAATTTCATGATCATAAATATCAATAGCTTTATTTTTATTAATTGGCTTAAGCCCATGCGGGTTGCACAAGTCGAAGTTTCTTAGTGCCTAAGAAACTTTTTGAATGCTTCAATTCATAAAAAAAAAACCTATAAACATTTATGATCGGGGTATTCTTTTGTCTAGGCCTATGTTTTTATTGAAAATTGGAATAATGCGCCTGCAGGAGTCCTACAGCGCTCGTTTTAGCGCCTAAGAAAAACCTTTTGGAGTTTTTTCTGCACGACAGATCACACCGCATTGGCATACGTCACTTAATACGGACATTCTTAATTTTTGTAATTAGGGTGTTCACCTTGTATTATTAGTAGTAGACTTGTAACACACCTAGGAATATAGAAATTAATTTTTCATACCAAGCTTTGTGTAGCCATCATACACTTTGGCTATATCTGAAGCTTGACAACTTAGGAATCTGACAACTCCAATTTTCTAAGTTGGATTTTGTCACTGTATTAAATATTTTCAGAAAATATACGCTATAGTGACGTGGGGGAATCCATTAGTCCACTTTTAATGCTTAGTTCCACGTTTCCTCACGTGGCGGCAACTACGTACGAATGATTTCGACGCTAGATTCTGGGCTGAGCGCAAGCCGATCAATACTTGAAACCGAAACTAGACTAGCTGTGATAGGTAGAACGGAGGAAGCTCTCAGCTTCGATTCGGCGGTCGCTTAATTTACTCTTGGGCTAGAAAGGCTGGAGGTGGCGTAAGCTCACGCCACCGTTGGAGAAAAAATAGCACTAAAGATTGTTACAGCCAAGAGCATCTGAGATAAATGCTACTGAAAGGCACGTACCATTTCTTCACCTACCTTTTTTTTCAGTTAGTTTATTTGATGCGGTATTTAAATGTTGCATGCCTTAATAACAATTTCAATAATCAACTCAGGGAAGGAATAAATCTTGCTCTATTTACAGCTGAATTTTACATTCGAAATTGATCGGCAAATCAATATGTGCATTCTGTATTCCAGCCGATATGCTGCTGCCACCTTATACTGGCAATAAAAGGCTTGTTTTAACTTTTGGACGTAATGATTATGATGAAGATAATGGCTCTCCCTTTTGCATCAGGGTACAGCCGAAGCCGCTTAGTCCTCCAACACAAAAACCTCAAAATCCCTCTGTAACATCTCTGTAATGTGCGGTGCAGTGGCAACCCGAACCACTGCACTGTGACTGAGGTTGGCGCTAATCACCAAGTTGTCGACGCGCCATTAAGCCTCAATCCCCCCCCCCAAAAAAAAAATCCTGTCCCCCACCCCTATTCTTTATAGCCACTTCCCCTGTGGCTCCACCAACCGAACAGCAGCCTCTTTCCCACCTTGACTCCTGCCCCCTCTTACCTCCAACCCAAAAGCCACCTGATTTCCCCCTATCTCCCTCCCAATTCTCCCTACCCCTAAGGTCTTCCAGCCCCCAGCAACCAACCAGAACATGCTCCAATGTTTCCTCTCCCTCTCCGCCAATGCCAGAGGTGACATCTTCATCCTCCACTTCGTTTCCACTTCATCCTTCGTTTTCCACTCCAGCACACGAGTATCCAAAGCCCAGCCAAAGTCGTCTGTTGAAGCGACAGAGATCTATATGAAATAATATGAAATATGATCTATATGAAACACTAATTCGTAACATTAAAAATGGAAAGCCAGTGCAGTACACATAAATAAACTCTTCGCATTGTTTGGAAGTAATCTCCACTTCGTTGTCAAGCAAAAAAGGTATGGCAAAGAAGCCAGAACGAAAATACTTTAAAATCGAGCAAAAGGTAAAAACTCGCACCACACGAATGAAAATAATAAAATAAATGGACCCAAGGCTGCTTAGAAACTGTCAGTAGGAAACCTTACCTCTCCTCGGCTAGTGCAAATGAGAAGCGACCTACTAGCACGTGAGAGGTCAGGTTCTCTACTGGCAGTTTCTCAGCAGCCTTAGGTCCATTTTTTTTTGTGTTTGGAGTTTTTACTTTTTTACGGATTTTAAAATATATTTTACTTGACTTTGGCTTCTTAACTAGCTGCATTTTTTATTGCTTGATGACGAATCGGGGATTGCTTCGAAATGTTGCAAATTGTTAATTTTATGTGCACTTGCATTGGCATTTCCATTGTTATCGGAAAGAGAATCATACATACTACGCTCATGCATCGCTCCAACGTTATTAAATAGTGAAGTCACATTAACTTTTATTCTAACTAAACCCTAGTTAAAGTCATCGAAATAAACAGTCAGTATTGCAGAGAAGTACATCTAGTATTTCCTCACGGTCAGTCTTTAGCGTTCATTGGGTGCTTCGTGAAACACTTTTTTTCATTTATAATTGCTTGGAATAACGTCTGGAAAATTCACATCCATGAATGTTTGGAATAATCCCTGTTGACAGAAGTACATTCAACTACCAGTCCTTACGCTCTTAACGAGTTTGCAAAAGTTTCTCTTTTTTTGGACGACTTTTTTAGGGACTATTAAGTTGCTTAATATTAGGGTAGTTATTTGAAGCGAATCAGATGCGATTTTAGGCCAAAGTTTTTCTAACGTGCTCAGAGATTCTCTGTATGTAAGGCAATGTAAAGTAATTGACCAGCTTTTCTCCAATTCTCTTTCTATTTTCCAAAGATTCAGTTGTAAGTCTTGCTATAAACTGAAGTGGGAAGCCATTTTCAACGTATTTGTGCAAGGTGTATCGGATTTCTGTACTTAAAAGTTTTGTGTTTGTTGTATGCCTCCAAAATCTTTTCATCTCACGATTGATGACGTTATTTTTTTGTATTTCGTATTAGTATCCGTATTAAAGTGTATGCTTGTGGGCCTCTGCATCGGATTACAATATAGTGAATACACTCAATGTTATTTTGCTGGTTTATTACGACTGTAACATCAAGAAAATGTAATGCCTTATTTTCCGACTCTTCCATTGTGAAAGGAAGAGAAGGGTGGACTGACTTAAGAAATTGAGTTCGTTACTCTGCCTTGCGAGTAAGGGAAATGCTGTAGTCAACACACCGTTCGTCATACGTCTTGTAAGGAAATTTGCTAACCAATTAGTTACCAACCTTCCCTTGTCGAAATTTAAATTGAACCGCTTGGGTGAAGTTTTCCACATTCCAACCAAGTTTAGCGAGGGGGAATGGATCAGAGTAAAGGTATTTTTTTAACCAATGACACTGCTGGTCGAGAGAATGGTACTTTTTTACACATAAAAGGGAAACGAATTTTTAATTGGCTTGGGCAGTATAATGTTCTACTTTAATTTCTGTAGTGACTTTTTTTGGCAATTCAGAGTATGCTTGAAATTGTCACACACACAGGAATGTAAGCAAAAATTAATTTTTCCTATCCAGCTTTGTGTAGTCAGCAAATTTTATACTTGTTTCTAAAACTTTAGAAGTTTCAGAATCGCGAAAACTCCAATTTTCTAAATCGTTTTTGTTTCTAGATAGCAAATCTAGTGTCTAATATCCAAAAAGTATGAAATAGTTTCAGAAAAGGTCAGAAGCTTTTGCGTGGGAGAAGCCATTAGTATGCTCTTAATGCTTAGTTCCACATTTTCTTACGTGGTGGCAACAAGGTACGGAAAATGAACACTGGATTCTGGGCAGACCTTAAACTGATCAATACTTGAAACCGAAACTAAACTCGATGTAATAGCTGGGTGAGATGAAGCTCTCGGTATCGATTAAGGCAGTCGCTTACTCTTGGGCTGCAGATGCTGTAAGCTCACGCCACCGTTGGAGAAAAGATGGAACTAAAGCTTGTTGCAGCCAAAGGTAGCTGAGATAAACCCGACAAAAATGCATGTACCACGGTCTCTTCATCTACGTTCTTTTTTAGTACATTTATTTGACATGCAAATTTTGCACGCCGTATCAGCAATTTCAGTAATTTAGTTTTCAGCGAAGGAAGAAATTTTGCTGTATTTACATCTGAATTTTGCGTTCGAAATCGATTAAACCAATGGCTGTATTCTAGCCCCGCGTTTCCCATCCACAGTGAGGCGCGCCTCCCTTGCGAAGGTGGGAGCAACTGCAGGGGAGGGAGTCGCTGCTATCTCCGTATATAAAGATCAGTGGAAAACTTTTTTTTTAACTATCCGAAAAGAAGTTATATTGTAAGGCCAGAATTTGGTCAAAAAGTGCAGAAATTTTTTTTCATTATTTGTTAAATCGCCTATTAAACGCCCATAAGCTGTTTAAATTATTTCTATTCTTAGTTTAACAGCTGCATTTCTAAGAAATCTGGCGAACATCAACGAGATGAAATTTAAATGAAACAATGGATTTTGAAAAATAATTAATACTCCCCTAACTATTACCACGAAGCCTTGTTTAATAATTAAGTTGTTTAGTACCATTGGTTTGGACCATTAACAAGTTGTTGGTTAGATTTATGACTTTCATTTTATTTTTAACTAGTATTTAACATTTTTTTATTGTGATATTCTAATGTATATAACATATGAAAACAAAATTGTGCAGGCCCATACAAACTTCTGTAGCTTAATGCTCCTTTATTTTTCTAACTTTCTATTTTGTATTTTTTAACTGTAATAAATAATTATTATTATTAGTTTACTAGTTTATTTAGTTTGCTTTATGCTTGAGCGACTTGGTCGCTGCAGCCAATGAGAATGCTTACCGTATATGTGAAACCACGCACTAATCATTTTCATTGGCTGCAGCAACCTGGCCGCGCGGCCAAGTCGTTCAGTGCACGGGGGGCCTAAAATGCTTTAAGCTCAGAAATAGTGAAATAACTAGTTACAGCTACCCCCCACCCCGGTATTTTTAAACGATTTCTGAACTTGAAAACATTGGTGGGGGGGGGGGGGTAGCATCTTTCGCAGGGCTGTTATAGGCGATTTACAGTACCGGTATCGTAGGTTTTAGTTTAACAAATTACACAACAATGGGGGGTACCATTGCATGCTAGTTCCGATGGGGAGGAATACTGTGGAAAAGGTTGGGAACCGCTGGACTAGAGAACGACTTGGGAGCAGACATACTGAAATTACATAGACTGAAGTATGATCTTGCCTTAACGTACTCCTTACTGCATGATCGGTAAGTGATTAACTATGGATACTTTTTTTTCCTTAAATTCGTGTAACGTTACCAGAAGTCACACGCTTAAATTATCGATGCACCCATTTTCAAGAGATTATGGAAAGATTTTCTTTTCAATTCGTGTGGTGAAAATTTGGAACGGGCTGCCAGGAGGTAGTTAGTTACAGGCTCCGTCCCTTAATATTTAAAAAATGAGACTATCAAACAGAAACCATTTTTAACAAAATATGTCAGAGGTACATAACTTTTTTTTTAAATTGTAATTATTAGGCTTGATATCAGTCGGCTTGCAGACCTTTCCTCATCCTGTTGCGAATTTTTTCTTCGTAATGAAATAAAAATTATTCTTTTTTTAATTCCGCTTGGTGGCTTTCTTTAAAAGTCGTCTGTTGATGAGACAGAGACCTATACAAATGCACATAGGTTGCGCAAACATTATTTACGGTTGTCGTCATCTTAACTTCCATCCTAACTCAAGCTTAGGAATAGTCAATGAAATAGACAGTATTATAGACTAGCATGTCCATTATTCGCACATGGCCTGTCTGTAATGCTGATTCGTGATTCGTTAATCTCTTACCTTTTAATTTATAATTTATTAATTTCTTGGAATAATGCCTTGAAATTTGATTCATATCCATGAGTATTTGAAATAATCCCTGTTGGTCTTTAGTAAGGAGAGAAGGACATTCAACAACCAGTCTTTGTGCTCTTACCACATACTCCAGTTTGAATATATCTTCCCCCCCCCCCACCATCTTGCAGAGATGTAATTAAAGAAGGGGAAAAACCGAAAGATTCCTGGGACTTTTGGGATCATTTTAGAGGTTGAGACCGCTTTAAACATCGCCCTGAAGAAATTTTCTTAAGTAATTCTAGTCGACCACATTTCTTCACTCGCATTTAGGAATTTATACAGTTTAACAAACTACTCATCTTCAAACATTCTGTTGCAGACTGGGCCATTCCTTACACTGTACATCTAACATTGCTTCTTATCGGGTCACAACTCGAATAAAAAAGACACGACTTTTTCCCACTAACTCCGATAAAGTTTGTTTCACTTACTTTTGAACATGTTGAACTACACAGTATTCCCATAGATCCCTGAGGTTATTTCCACGATGTCTTGAACGTAATGGTCTAGCTCCTCCATTTACTCCCACGATAATTATATCCCCCAACCACTTTGCCATCAAAGAAAGTGCCATCAGTAGCTCACTAAACCCACATAGGCTTGCACTTGCTCATATCAATATGTTTACGGCAATCCGACATAACTGTTACCGAAGCATACGAATATAAGCCAAAATGTACAATCTTACCATTATCTATTGTTAAAGTAATTGTGTTGTAAATTTCTGACCATCGTTCCCGGTGTGTTTGAACAACTGACATTGGCCGAACCCTCTTGCTGGTCTTGTAAACCTCAACCGTACGTATAAAATTGATCTTCAACAATATTCCCTTGTGTCATTTCTGACATTTGTTGGTTATTTCTTGAGGGAAAATTGGTAGCGTTTCTAGATGAATTGGACGATCGCATCTGTTGTGGTCTCGATGCAACAGATTGGGTAACTTGTCCGGGTGGTCAGTTGTAATTTATAAATTCAGGTGTGCCGCAGTGTTCCTCGGCCTGCCTCCCCCCTCCCCCTCCACAGCATCTACACTGATGGCTTTGTGGTCTCGCAGTTGTATTACAATCGAATTGAGCAGCAAGTTGCAAAGGAGACGTGCAATGGAAATAGCACTTTAAATTTGTGTTTGGTTCATTCGTAACAGCCGCTGTAGTATTAGATTGGATTGGGTGTTGAGTATTCAACCGTCGCGTTGGAACTGCTTACTGATCTGCTTGTAGACCGATTTGCAAAGAAAAAATTGATTTCATTGTCGATAGTGAAAGAAATCATTTGAAGGAACTTGGCTTCGTTGCACTGCAGGGAGTGCGAATGGAGGATGGATGTTTGTTCCTGATCAAGATTAAATGGCTTCGGACTCCATAAAAGTTCTGTTATTGTGTGAAGATGTGCGGGAGTGACAAGCCTTGAAGAAGGCTGAAACAAACTTCTCTTTCATCGGCGATGCAGTTTTGTAATAGTGCTCTTACTCTTGTTACGTATTCTGTTATGGTTTCCTAAATGCGTTTGGTCACTCGCTTCATGAAAAGACTGGTCTTCCTTGCTGTCGATGCGTCATTAAGTCTCAATCCCACCCACCCTCTCCCAGATTGTGTCATGTTGTCGTATGTTGCAGTCATTTCGTTCCAAATTGTCCGTGCTTCACCAATCCCTTTAAATTGTAGAAGGTAGTTCAACGAAATTGTTTTGAGAATCATTGACAAGCATGGAGCAGTCTTTGTTTGCCAAATTGATTCAGCTGGGTGGTCATTCTGCGATCGTTCTCCCTATACGATTGTAGTTAGCCATCCTTAGGATCTAGCAATGCCAATAAACTGCTTCTTCCAAACTTCATAGTTACTCTCCGTGAGGTATTGAACTCCTTTGTAAGCAAGGAGTGGAATTTATTGGATGATTGGTGGTCGGGGTGGTGTTCTTGAAACCAACTAAATGCCAGTCTTTGAAGACTTGCGTGCTCATAAAAATGAAATTGTCCAAGTTCATAATTGTTATTGTTGCTGTGTATCAAACCCATCTTGAATGTGGCGGAAAGTAGGAACTGCATTCTTGTTCAAACTGGTACTCAGATTTCTTCAGACCTGTTTCTGGCTAATCACAGGCATTCCTAATGGTAGGCAAGGTGGCCTGATGTTTAGCATGACCGTCTCATGTGCCACAAATCCCGTATTCGAGTCCAGCCTCAGCCACCCCTAGCATTTTCGGGATGAGAATGGCCATGTGGTGTCTCGTGCTCATTTCGATTGTGGCATGTAAAAGTACCTAGGAATTGTCGATGGGATATACCTTGTAAAATTGTTCCTGTCTCCTTCTGGCAACAGTGGGTGTCGAAAGCTAAAGCTAAAGCATAATAACTTAATAAGGGAAGGGGGAAGAAGGAACAACTCTTGAGATCGATTTAGGGGTTGATGCTGCTGTACAAGATCGGCGCCCTGAAGAAATTTCCATGGGAAAGTCTAACCGGCCAAGTTTCTTCACTCGAATTAATGATTTTAATTATTTAACAATCATCTAATCTTCAAACATTCGGTTGCAGATTGGGCCGTCCCTCAAACTTTACTTGTAAACTTTGCCTCGGATCGGGTCACAACTCGCAAGAAATGTAAACACTCGTACGAAATTCGGCACTACTTTTACCGTCTTAAGTACGCAAAGTTTGTTTCACTTACATTTGAACACGTTGAAATTCACCGTATTTCCACGATATTTCTCCTCATCCGTTCTAACTTCGTGAAAACTTAACAAAAGGATTAAAAATGTTGCCAGCCCGAATCTGCGCTAACAGAATCCTCACACTCTTTCACCGTGACTTAAAAACTAAACATTGAATCTTCCATATTCCCAAAAAGGACAACAAAAGGGGGGAAAAGGACAAAGAACTAGAATTAAACCTAACCAGCGAGGCAACGCACGTTACAAACAGATTGCCTGACTGCCCCAATGAGTAACGTAAAGATAAAAATAAATTCCAAGATTAAAACAGTAACATTTACGGATAATAAACTTTCAAATCCCTTCAAACGAAGTCGGGTAACAATAACACCTCGGGTATGGCAAAGATGTCCACCAACCGTCTAAATACCACTGATTTTAAATCGGTACTCGAAGTTCCCACAAAATGCGTCAAAACGCGGAATGTATTCGTACAAAACCCGAAGCTTTAGGTTATGGGGATGTTTGAATTTATGAAGGGGGAATAGTGACGCATCGTACGCTTGCAACATTCTGTTTCATGTGGAAAATTGTTTCACCTTTTACAAGTGGCCCACATTAAAGGCCGCACGTGTTGTGGTTGGCTGGAAATATCTTTAAAAAGTCCACAGTTTCGTTTTTTGTGATCCAACCTGCCGTCATTATACACTAAAAATTGGTACGGCTGTTGGCCACGTGCACTGGCCCTAGCTGTTCTTTCAATGTTTCTTGGGTGAAGGGTCTCGTTTCACTTTCGCAAATCGATTGAGACGATTTTGGGTGCGCGTACACTGCTGCCTTCCAGTGAGAAATCGCCGTATTACGGCGCGGCTGTAAAATGCGTGTGCGTATTAATGCCTGTATTGTTATCTTCATCTGCTTAATGCCCATCTTTTTCAAAACTTATGAAAACTGTCTTTGAAAATGGTTGAAGTAATTCATTCCTCTTTTCCGCACTTTTTCCTCTTTGTCATCGATGAAGGTGGGAATAATTTCTGGAGAACAAGAGGAGGGGTAGGTTCATTTTCCGATTTTTTTAGACTGCTGTTAGAATGTAAAAACGGGAAAAGTATGGCTGAGATCATTCTTACAAGGTAATAATACTTTACGCAAATACTTTACATTTTTCTATAAAGAAAACATGCGGTAAAAATTATGTATGTAACGACCTGTTAAAGAAACTGAATAAAAGAGTTACTCCTAGTATTAATCTCAAAGAACTTTACTGGATAGTTTGTTGTAAACCCATATATCTTTGGATTAATTTGAATGCCTTTCAAAATCACGATCTGTTCTTCAAAGTAACGTTTTTTAATCCATGATGAAACAAAGCATTCATGGGTGTGTGAAAGGTGTTTCACTTTCGGTTATCGATTTCAAGGGTTAAGGTTGTTCCCGTACGTTGTCGCCCTCTATCGAGAATTCTGGAATGAAGGTGTTGCAATATCCAGTCTTCCTTTACTACGACGACTACCGATTTAACAATTTTCTCATATTTGAGTTTAAAAATATGTGATCTGATTGTGCAACCTGTGATCCAATCCAAAAATTGTTTAAGGTGTCAAAATTCCGATTATTTTTAATAAAACTAATATCCCATCAAAGTTATATTTTTTTCTTCAGTAGAAATAATTTTTGTAATCAATTTCTTTGAGTCTGAAGTCAACTGAAGCAATTTCATGCTTGTGTTGCTGAACCGACTCAATTTTGAACATTATGCCAGCCTTTTTTGAGAGAAGAAATATCTGGTAAATGAGGGTAAAACCCGGGGATTAGAACCGGGTAACCTTCGATCATCGTAGGTGCCGAAAGATTGTTCAGAGTTGGCCAGATTAAATCCCGTAGTTAAGAAGCACGGTAGCCTCTAACGTTACCCTGGCCGGCTGTCCAGGCGGCGACTTTGCTAAGGTCCGTGTTCCAGGGTTTGACTAAATCTACAAACTTCCAGCAACCAGGCTGAGTTCTCTCACTGCTCAGCCATGACGACCACTAATAGAAACATGATTTGTCGACGCGCCATTAAGCCTCAATCCCCCCCCCCCCCGGGGGGGGTGTCACAAGATAAAACAGAGCCGTCTCACGTCGGGGGGGACGCCAGAGCGAAAATGAAAATGCCACTTGGGACAAGCCAAGGGGCCACTGGCATCCCCCCAAGCCTCAAGACGGTGGGCATTTCAAAGGCTATCTCCTGACAGGACTGCTGGAGCCTATCGCGGAAATCACCCTTACCCACCCTGCGTCTACCGACTCGCAAGTCTGGCGCAAGTCTGGCGTTTGCGAATTGGTCACACCCGACTTACTCACTGTTTCCTTTTGCGGGGGGTTGACCCTCCTGAATGTTCTTGGTGTCGACGGCCACTTACGGTCCGGCACTTACTTGTTGATTGTCGCCATCTTGATGGTGTTCGACGTCGTCGTCGTCGTCGCATGACATTGCGCGTCAGTTGGGCGATAAGTCTGTCCTCCTGTCCGGTGTTTTTCAATTTTTGCAGGAGCTACAGATGTATGACAAGATTTAGATTAGGGGTTTGAATAACATCTCTGTAATGTGTGGTGCAGTGGCAACCCGGACCACTGCACTGTGACTGAGGTTGGCGCTAATGACCAAGTTGTCGACGCGCCATTAAGCCTCAATCCCCCCCCCCCCTCACGTCAAAATAACAATATGTCCATCTCGTAAAAGTTATTCATAGATGGTAAAACGATTTTGGCAACGATATTGCTCATTATCCGAAATTTAAGAAGGATAACTAAATCATTCTTCCGAACGTTACGTTAGTACTTGCTCGCACTTGATCATTTTAATTCCCAATGGTTTTATTTATTTAGTCATTTACCCCAAAAGTGAATTGATGAATATGTAAAGCAATGTTGAGCCAAGCACTGTGTATGTCTGTTTGGTTGTTTGTCTCCCTGGGTGTGTTTGTCTGTTTAACACACGATAATGTTTTAGATTGATTTGGTTTTGCCAAAATTTGGTGCACGAAAGAAACGAGATACTTTTTGTGACATTCTGATTTTAGTCTGATTTTTATCCCGATATTCAGCAGCTTCATTAAGATTCAGTGGCAGCGGTAGTAAAGGAACCCAATAACAAAGGCTATTGGTCCCGGGATTGCATCTTCGTGCCCCGCTTCCTCCCAACGATGTAACCTCCGATAACTACTAGCTAGCCTATTTCCTTATGATGCCTTATTACCAGGATGCAGAAAACTTGGTTTTTGATCTTCTAATCACTAACCCAAAAGAAAAAAATCGTCAATTTTTTTTCAGACGTATCCACTTGGGTCTAAAGTTGAACGTTACAAGTCAATGATAAAAATATCTTGTCCCGCAAAATTGTTTTCTGGCAGTTTAAAATATAGATTTTGCATTGTTCGTATGGTAAAGCCAAAATCATATACAATTTTTTGTCTTCCAGAAAACAATGCGAATTATCAACCGCAAAAATAGTGCGAATAAGCCGTTTTTGCCCATTTTACCTTGTTAATACATACTACGTTTCAGGGACTAAAATATTTTCGCTTTTTTTCCTGGCTTCTTTTAGTAGTCTCTGAAAGTGCCAAATGGGATAAAGTAAAAGCTATATTTTAAACTAATCCTGGTACTCCTAAATAAAGAAATGAATGTTTTAGTTAACTTTCCATTAAGTTAAATGTTGTCATCTTATTCCCAGTTGGCATTTAAAAAGCGAGGGAAGAGTGGCCGATTGCGAACGGTCCCTGTCGTTGACTGGCAAACGGGAATGAGCCTCAGTTCGATGCTGTATATTACCAGAGGGATCAAATCCGGAAATAGTGTACAAGTTTGCAAATCCAATGGAAATCCAGTTTGCAAATCACTAACTTAGATTTCCTGTGATTTGCATGAAGATTTGCATAGATTTACCCCGTTTTGTGCAGAATTGCGAGATTTTGCTAGATTTGCATGATTTGCAGCATTTTCAGATTTGCACTGAGATTTGAAGATTTTTCGGAGGTTTTTAGATTTGCACGGATATTTGTTGATTTTCATGGATTTCTGTTGATTTGCATATTTACAGTTTTGCACCAAGATTTGCAGTTATGCACGGATTTTAGAAAATTTACGTGGATTCATCTAATTTGCATGAATTATGAGATTATTTTCTGATTCGCACCGAGATTTTTTGATTCGCACTGAGATTTTCAGATTTGCTCGGATCTTAGTTGACTTGCATGGATTTGCAGATTATTCAGATGTCTAAAGATTTGCAGATTTGCAAAAGATTTGCTGATTTTTCATGGATCTTCAAATCCGTTCAAATCGGCGAGAATTCATCGTTGTCGGACCCATCGATGTTGCCCCTCGCCGTGGCTCCGTTCAAGAGTCGCTTACTCGGACGCCATAATAACATGAGAACTTGTTTCACTTTCGGTATTCAATTTCCGCGTGCAATCTGCAAGCCTCTAGTGAGAAATCAACGAACTGTCCAGAAACAGAAGAAAAGGTTTACAAATTTATGCCTGCTTTCATTAAACCGATCATACACACTTAAAATTTTAGAAAAATTTTAGAAATTAACCGAACTCAGATGGAATTCACATTTTTTTGGTCAGTAATATCTGGGCTTCAAAAAATAAAAAAAAAACAGTGTGGATCGCGTTGCTGCAGCAGCGCCCTTGGATGGCGAAATAGTTTACTTTATAGTTGGAAAAATTGTTCATAGATGGCAGAACGGATCCACCCACTCGACACAGAGATTTTGAATATTACTTAGTACTATGGACAACCAGACTCGCAACTTAGCACCCCACTAATGGTGATAGTGCGTAAATTTAATTTACTGCTTGCTATTCTGATTTTTTTAAGTTAGTTTAGTTACATTAAGTCGAGTTTAACGAGTTCGGTTAGATTTTTTAATGCAGAAACTCGAAATTGGGTTGCATGGGAAGCTACGTTGCGTGGTCTGGTTTTCAGTGCTGCTAAGTCGATCCTCACAGATGGTCTATCATTCCTTGCATTTGTAAAAGCAGCATGTTAAGCCAAATACAATATTAACTACACCCCCCCCCCCCAGTCCAGCTTAATCACCATGGCGTCATCACTAGTTTCCGAAACGAAAATAATGGTTTGCATTTGTTTCTTCATTTAAAACATTTGTAATCTAATGACCTCGAAAATACATCTGCTTTCTTTTTTACAGCATGTATCTCTGTAGATAAATGTGTTTCTTTAAGGCCTTGTGTCTATACCACCGGGTTTCGAAGGCAGTCACCCACCCAAGTATCAATCGGGCCCAATGCTGCTTAACTTCGGTGATCTGACGAGAACCAGTGTTTGGTCAGTTTTAGAAAAAAACTGTATAAAAAAAAAATAGAACTGGTAACAGTAATAGGCATAAGCCTTGCGCAGTAGGTAACTGGGCATTTCAGATGACGTCAGCAGAAGAGCTGGTAAAAAGTAGGCTTTCAGTTTTGTATTGGTCTTCAGGGGAAACAGAATAAGGCGGAGCTAGCCATGTAAGTCGCATTTAGGAATGGTGCTCGCTGCTCAGTTTGTTATACTTGTTTTCTGGCTTTATAGGAATGGTAGGAAGACTGACCTTTGGCTCAGCTTGCCATAATTATGACCTTGTCCAATCTACCCAACTTTTTTGTTTTCGTTATATATGTAGAATTTCTTGACTTAAATTAATCGTTACCTTTTTATATTACGTTCCATACAAATTTCCGTCTCTGGACCAAACTACATCATTAGGCCTTGTTAAGAGTATGAAAATTTCCCACGGATTGATTAGGACAAAAAAATTTGTTGAAACGATGACTAACCTTTAAGACGTTTATTCATTTTGAAAGGTTAGCTTTTACATTGAAGTTGAACAAGAAATTACAAATTATTAGAAATCGAAACGTGTGACGCGAACTTCAGCTGGTTAAGAATGGAGTGAGGAGCCGGATTCAGGACAACTTCTTTTGTAACAACCTGTTGCCATGGGTTACGGGGGGGGGGGGGGGGGAGATGAGGCCATGGGTTACGGCTTCGTCCTTTTCGTAATCGGTGGCCACAATTTTCCAATACTTTTTAGGCTAGGAAGTTTCTTCTGCTCATGAGTGTTAGTGGATCAACTTCCTTTCAAGTCGAAATGCAAGAGCTTGCCACAGTGAAGACCTGATCTTTAAGTTCAAACTGGATAGCCCTTCAGAACTTCAATTCCCTCCCTTCAGAATGAAATAGATCCCAAAAATGTGAACAAACAAGTGTTGTCTGACATTATGTTGAAGACGGAGGTAGCCTTTTTATCTAAGGAAAGCGTCAAGTGGACGTCTGTTACCCCGTAATACATATCCTTTACACAATGGAATTTTCAATGACACACATGGGCTTATCACCCGATTCTTTGTCATCAGCCAGCCTTTTGTCTTTGTAGATTTTGAGCTATCTAGTTTTAACTGTTTGTCCCTTTCACTCCGCGTTTACGTGAACATTTGTGTGACGCTCTTCGCTGTATATTGACAGACTAATTTAACGCTACATTCGTTTTTGAATGGGCATAAATAACCGGCGTGTTGCTGTACCCGTTTTGTAAAATTCTTCAGAGAACCCTATTTTGCCTATCGTTCCTGTCGTTGCTTTTCTGTGCCTCTTTAGCCACGTCAGCTGTGTTGTCATCCTTTTCTATATTTTCAACTAGTCATTTGTTTGTCGTTCTTCAGCTCTATTTGATCTGCATTGTTTGCCTAAATTAGACACCATTTATCGAAGTGTGAGTGAAATCAGGAAGAGCATGACGGAGAAGTCTTCAAATCAATTATACCATTTGTTCCACTGTTCGTATTGAGTCCTGACCCCGTGCTGCCAGTTGTCGACGTGCCCTTTTTACTTTTACGAAAAACGTCCTTTAAAAATTATGCTTTGTAGGTTTCTATGTAAAACATGCATCCCTTGTGCTGCGTGTAGCCCAACCATGTGTCAATACGTAAGATGAAGCGTTTAAATGAACTCGCATTTATTTTTTCGAGCCAAGACCGACTGGCGTATAAATTGCGTGTCTTGCCTCCCGATTCTACACTAGTTGTGGTACGTGCCAGGAAGTTAAAGCCTCTTAGCACTGCTTTGATAAAATAAGATTTCGGCCATGTTGAATCATTTGGGGAGCCTCGAGTTGAAACCTGCTCCTTTTCTCCCAGGCGGCCTTGTGCAGACATTAAAAATACAAAGCGGTGAATACTGCCGTACGTGTGTGGATTTCATTCACTCCTGGTGAAAATACCCTATGTATTCACGTACCCTTCCTGTCATGTCCTTCCTTCCTTCGTTTGTGGCTTGCTACGAGCCCAGTCGGTAAAAAGCCATTGTCAAATACGCATTGTAGCAAAGAAGGATGAACATGCGCTATTTAAATTCTCTCTGTTACTCCCACTTAAACAGTGACGACCTTTTCCGATGCGCAGTCGTATGGGATTCGAAAATTAACGCAGGTTCCCACCGTTTGCGGTAGAGCTCTCTAATTCGTTATGTATGGAGTTTAAGGGAATGAAACGTTGGGTCTTAAAGTTGTTTATTCACATATTAACTATTAACAATCAATCAAGTAATTATTGAATCTGGTTTGATAAGCTTTAGTGTAGCACCAATCAGTCAATGAAATCGCCCTTGGGCTGAATAAAAGAACAGTGATGGGGTGAAATGGTAGCCAAACGTCGACACGTCACTGGTAAGGGTTAGATCAAGAGCTAACAAACTCACATAAGGAGTGTCTGTTGTAATCAGGGGTGACCAGAGGGAGAAGTAAGTATGGCGTCAGTCCTAGGCCCATGCCCGGACCGCTGCACTGTGACTGAGGTTGGCGCTAATGACCAAGCTGTCGACGCGCCATTAAGCCTCATTCCCCCCCCCCCTAGGCCCATGCTTCGAGGGGCCCAGCATATCGACTGAGACTAAAAAATAAAACTGCAAAAAAGGGTGTTTAGTGGATTCAACTACCACGGTCCCTGGGTTGGGGGGTGGGGGTTAGGGGCCCTGCTATATGCACATGGTATTATACTACTAATAACTCACCAGAATGCAGGCAGGGATTCAAACGAAAAGGGCACAAAGGCCAAACAAAATTTTTAAAAATTGCTCAGATTGCCACGAAAGTGCAGTGAGGGGGAGGGGGCCATACAAAATGTGGAGTCATAGGTCCCATCAAACCTTTGCGCGACCTTGGTTGTAATTATCGCTTCATATTCTGTCCCGTGTCACATGGTCGTCTAGGAGAGAAGCTGTGAGTTTCTTTTCCCGGATTCTGTCCAATTGATTCAACATCGCCGCAAAATTACCAAAGCAACTCTGAAAAGCGACAACTTTCAACCACGTGCACGTGACTGGACTGGTGTTGAATAAAAATGCGAAACAGAGTATTTCTATCCCAGTCGATCTTGACTTGAAGAAGGCATCTGATTCACCGCTTCACACTCGGGTTAATGCTGTTGTATGCGGAGGTGGCGCATGCCTGTGATAAACATAGCACGAGTGTCATTTTTTCGCACTGGGTTAAAACTCATTCAGCGTATTTTCAACGAGAGTTATCCCATACAATGGTTGCACTAGTTGTTCCACAATTGGCTGCGTGAGATTGCGACCAGAACGAAAGATGAAACACGTGGTAATTTTATCACGCATGCACCGTTGACCTCTATGGGTTCTCCTTTCTCCTGGGGCTAGACTTACAACCATGGTATTAAGTTAGACAGTCGACAGTGGCGTAGCGTGCACAAGAGGTGCGGGGAAGGGGGGGGGGGGAGTCATTGCCCCTGGACTTTTTGTAAAAAAAATGCCTTTTTTGCCCTTTTTGAATAAAAAAAAAATGCCATATTTTGCTTTTCTACACTGAAAAATGCTAGTCGCAGCGAGGAGAAAGGACCAAGAGCCCTAAAAAAGGGCAAAAAGAAAGCTAGGAAGCCCAAGAAGAGGGGCCAAAATGATATAAAAAAAAAGTACATACAACCTTTATGATCAGAGAAGCATGTAGAGTATCGATAGACGTCCATACACTTAGCCCTCCACCTCCCCCCCCTCATACTTTGTCAGAAAGAAATACGGCCCAGTAATAAGTGTGTTTTAGTGTTTCTATTCACATAATTAATTTTTTATTACAAGCCGAGAAAACACTATGTTTGTTAGTTACGGGGAAGAGGGAGGGGCGGGACTCGTTTGCTAGCTACCACTTAACCAAATAAAATATTGCTTAAAGTTCAGTAATGCTTTAGTGCTTCCTTTCCGGCAACTAGTTTTCAATCTTTCATGTAAAAAAAAGGATTTCAATAGTGGGGGCCAGCCCCCGCCCCCCCCCCCCCCCAGTCCCCCACACCCCATACACACGCTTAGTCTATTCGAATGAAATTAGGCCCAATATTATACCCTAATCAGTGCTTTTTAGTGCTTCCATTTACATAATTAGAGCTTCATTACTTTACGCCAAAACACTATTGTAGTTGTACGGTGGTCAACATACGCTATCAACCCCTCTCAGTCAGATTCGATTGAAATTGCTTAAGTACTGCTTTTTAGTGCTTCCATTCGTATAGTTAGGGCTTCATTATCTGCAGAGACACACAAGTTTAGTTAAGGCTTCATTATCTTCCTAACACTCTGAGTTAATGAAATTGGGCCCAATAATAAAGAGCTTCGTTCCATGGATGAAATACTATTGTAGTGCTTTTTTTTGAGGGGGGGAGGGGGAGAAGGGTATGCGGCTTCTTCTGCCCCCCCCCCCCCCCCCAACTTGTCCTAATTAAAATGAAACTTGTTTATGTATTTCGTGCTTCATTATTGTTTTTCACTACTTCCATTCACGCAATTAGTACATATTTTTTTCATGTCATGAAAGGGTTTCATAGTTTGGGCCGGGGCCCCCCCCCCCAACGGAGGGGAGTTCAATGAAACAAGGCCCAATATTTATTGTTTTATTAGAGAATTTTGTGCTTCCATTCACGTAATTAGTGATTCATTTCTTTGCAAGAAAGTATAATATTTATTCACGAGGGAAAGGGCCAACGTACTTCATAAACCAAGCAAAAATAAACTGTTTGTTTCGTACCGCAGTTTATTTCTCTTCAAAATAATTGGGCCCAATACTTCCTTCTACCTTTTCTCCCACTAATACCGCAGTCAGTTTACGTTAAAGAGTTTGAGTTAAATAAATACAGATGCAAACCTATTTACGTTGCCTTTTGAACGTATATGTCAGACTGAGTGAGCAGGGAATCGAACCTACGACCTTTGAAACCAAAGGCCGAGATCTTACCGCTGAGGCATACGGACACGGTCAAAAGGAAACATCCATAGGCAGCATTTAACACGTATACATATGATATAAATATAATATAATCATATAATATAAAATTTTTGTTTTTGTTTGTTGAAGCCTAAACAAGAGTTAAATAAATACAGATGAAACCTATTTCCAAAAGGCAACGTAAATAGGTTTGCATCTGTATTTATTTAACTCTTTTGAGCCTTCGGCCTTCCGTCTTTACAGAGTTAGACGTTCCTTTGTTGTTGTTTTTGCTTTCGGGAGTCCGACCCCTAGCTGGGTTATCTGCCCCACGACGACGAGAGGGAGATTTTAGTTGGAGAAATCCAGGAAGAAAACCCAGGATTTTTGACATGAGCGCGTGACACCACAGGGCTGTCCTCGTCCCAAAAATACCAGAGAGTGGCTAAAGCTAAGATCGAACCTTTTCCTCCCGGACAACAACCATGGCACAACAACTGCGTAAGCTTTGTTAAGGGCTAGGGCACACAATGAGATATGTTAAAACACACCAGAATGTTAAAACAATGAAGCTAATTTCGAGTGTTTTAACACATGTTGTTCCTTAGCAATTAAATGTTGAAGGCGCCTTTTCACCTTACAGCTCCAAGATGCAGCAGCATTGACTCTTCGAACAATATAAAGAAAATAGCGGTAAATTAAAAAAAAAAAAACACTTCGCAGGAGTGCCACAAATTTACAAAACTAAAACGAGATCACGTGACCCACATCAGCCTCTTGGATGGCGGAGAATCTAGAACGTGGATGCTGTGTTTAGAATATAGGCGACGCTATCGAAATGGTGAACGGGCACCTTTAAGGATATTCCGGGAATCACTCAGCTGATACTTCGTGAGCGTACTTTCAAATGTTTAATTATCGCTTTTAGACTTTCAGTAATCAGTCAACAATATTTTCTCAAAATAAAGATTTTATTCAAGACATGAATATACTGACATCGTAATAAGGTAACATGATTGGTACAACGTATAGAAAAATGTACAACTTTAAAAACAAATTACTACACCAAAGAAAACAACACCTAAACTTTAAAAATGGAAATTGGGGTCCAGGAAAGAAAAAAGAACTTTAGAAATTTAATAATACTATTTTTAAACAAATTAGAGACAGTTTAAAAGATATAATTACACGCATTGTTCGCTTCTATTCATAGATCCCTGATCATCCTGATTTATATATACAAACAAGTTCAATAAGTGAAATAAAAATAAAAATAAAACTCACTGGCGTTACATAAACAGAATTTTGTTGCAAAACTACTTCCCGACCCAAAAAAACAAAAACAGTCTTTTTATAACACGCTTGAGTGCTACTGTGTTTGGGGAAGACACCTGACGTTTTGTGTTTCGTCAACAAAATAAAAACAACCTAAATCTCTTCCAAACAATGGCCATACCCGCTTACTATGTTCCAGTATCGTACACGAAATAGCTTTTGCAACTTTTTCAGAGGTTAAAGTTAATGTCGCAAAACCTTTTCTCAGAAGGGAAAAATTTGAAAATGAATCCCTTTGTAATATTTACGCAAGTTTAAATTAATTTTGCAAAAGTGAGGAATGCAGGAAAGCCAACCTGGAGTCGTAAACCTTTCACCTTTGTATCATTTTATTATGGAAAAACGATACTTGCCTTTCTGGTAAAATTATAAAAACGTCTATAAATGTCTGAGTTAAAAAAAAAATTCTCAAGATTACACCTAGTTATTTCCTTCCCCAACCCCCCTCCTCCCTCCAAAAACTAAGTTTTCCAGTCAGTAGGGGTATGGGACCAAACTTTTCGAAACGTTCCTCGGAACAATAACTTCGAATCAGGGAAATCCGACTGTCTGGTATTATGGTCGGATGCATTTGGTGATTGAAGAATCAAAGAAATCTCTCGAAAGTCAATTACACCCTTCGTCGGCAGAACTTTCTGCTACGCAGTACTGCTCTTAAGACAATCAGGTTTCAATTACGTCGAATCGATCGATTAATTACTTGTGAAGACGAGAAACACTCTTGGGATAATTAACGTTAGCCGTTCAGTTAATCAACAAGGTGCGCAACCAGGCATTACAACCGATATCGTCTTTCCTTTCTAAATGAAATTCACCATTCATTAACCGAGTGCTTTTTTCGTTTCTTGTTTCAGCCAGTATTCGTTAAAGGGTTTGTCTTCTAAGTCAGTGGAAT
The DNA here is from genome assembly GCA_023313725.1 of Lithobius niger. Lineage (NCBI taxonomy): Eukaryota > Metazoa > Arthropoda > Chilopoda > Lithobiomorpha > Lithobiidae > Lithobius > Lithobius niger. The sequence continues at coordinate 40,255 of JAHWFP010189041.1, forward strand.
GGAATGGCTGGTAAGGGCTAATGACGAAATCCTGTGTGTGTGAGAGAATTCCAAAATGTCTGTGCTTACGACGTAAAACTTTACAATGCGAACGTGTGGGAAATGTTTCTGCCTTACATGGGATGAATGGTTGTGGTCAAAGTGGACTGATCATTATCACGACTATCTGAGCATTAGGATCAAAGTTAAACTTTCCTCCGCCTTAGTTATTCCATTGTTGGATTACTGTGATTCAGTTTATTTTAACCGTGACTTTATAAAATCCATGTACCCTGTGGATACGCTGGGATGGAAACGGAAGAACGGAAAGGAGGTGATCACTAACACCGATCTACGAGGGAGTTCAAAAAGATGCACACGGAATCAGTCTGGCCTTTTAAGAAAGGTGGGGATTATCCCTGGACAGTCTTCATCGAAACAAGGCCAAAGAGGGAGCATTGACGATATCAAAACCCAGGGCATTCCAAATGTGAGCCACCCTCACAGAAAAGAAATTCTTTCTGCAATCTAGGCGAGTGGAGGGAATAGAAAGTTGCCATTTCCTACACTCGCCATTCCCTCAATCAGGCTGAGCGGATCCAAAATGCGAGTATTCGTTTCATTTTTAATCGACAGAAGTTCGATGGTGTATAAGACTGTCTTTAAATTTAGTAGGTGGCTCCCTTTGGCTCAGAGACGTTCTCTGAATTCTATCACAATTGTGTACAAGTTTCTGCATCACAAAGAACCATCTTAGTGTTTACCATACTTAATTCTGCACTGGTTGATCACAGTGTTGTCCAACAAGATTTAGCCATGGCCGCTCCTTCACTCCCCCTCGCTGTCGAACCACTAAATACCAAGCGTCGTTTCTGGTTCAGAGCATGAAGTTGTGGAATGATTTGCCCGAAGCCATTAAAACTTGTCCTAGTGTTGGAACTTTCAAAGCTGAATTGTTCCATCACTTGTTTAACTCGTAACTTGGTCACTATCCCTCTCCCACTCTTTTCCTCCCCTTTTCTTTCATTTTTTCCCTCCCCCCCCCCCACCCTGTCCCAACCTCCACTGCCCCATTTTCTTGTTTACTTTAGTTTTTGCTACTGTCTGCTGACATTGTATTTTTATGTTTTGGGTAAGGTGTAAGAATGGGCCCAGCGCCTAAACCTCGCCCTTTGTGGCACAATCAATTTTTATCCCCGGATTTGGTTGATCACACGTATTTTCACGTGCTGCAGTTATAGTTTATTATTATTATTATTATTATTATTATTATTATTATTATTATTATT